>BJBW01004496.1:0-109778 GCA_004320125.1 Scolopax mira | reverse complement strand
TGAGGCTCCATGAGGCCCTGGGCAACCTGGTCTAGTTGGAGGTGTCCCTGTGACTGCAGGGTGGTCAGACTAGATGACCTTTGAAGGTCCCTTCCGGCCCAGATGATTCTATGATTCTAAGATGAGGAGACTGACACTATGCCGTGTCTTTCTGGTATTTTTTACATCATTCTATTGTAATTTGTGACACCTCAACTGTGATCTACTTCTAGCCTAATTGCACCACTGGCAAATACTCATGGCTTATTTTTATGCTGTTTACATTTTAACGCATTTGAAGCCTTTGTATTGTTCTCACATTTTTAGCAGAGAATTGGCTTCTGGAAAACTTTATCTATGTCATAAAAATGAATCAGGCTGCTTTTCTCACCCTTTTTACCTCAAGGATGCACAAATGTACAAGAATTTGTGCAAAATGAATAAGCGTGCAAGAGAAAGAATGATGTACTGCCCTCATGTGAGGGCACGTTGTTTCAGAGTTGCACCTCTTGGTGTATCTCCTGCAAAATTATTACGGATGCTACAAGCTCAGTGGAAAAAGTAGTGCTGCTGAAGGGCATAGGGTAATTAATGTTATTTAGGACTTCATGCTTGTGTGGATCCTGCTGCAGGATCAATGTGTGATGTCAGTGTGAATGACATCTCATTGTTTAGGAGCTCAGCCTACAAAGTGGAAGTGGCAGGGACTACTAAAGCTTTGTCTTCCAGTTTGTTTTTCTCAGCTCTGCAGTAAATGCTACTGCTTGTATGCTCTCCACTTGGTTTCCTCTTTGTCAGAGGTCCTGCCGTGCTCAGCAGGAGTGCATTAGGATGGTGAGCTTTTGGGTAGTTGAGCTTTCAGACTCTGCTCTGTTGCATCCTTCCAACACAGCCCTGCAAGAGAAAAAGAAAAAGAATTATTTATGAAAGAGATCATACTAGGAGCTAGGTTCCCTGCAAGAGACAGCTTAACCCCATCTCCTTGCAGAAACTGAGCTCATCTTGCTCTGTATTCCAAATTCTTTGTACACAAAACGACTTCAAGCTGCCACAAGCTCTGCATCTGCCAATACAATCGATGCCATTTGTTCTTGTGCACTCAGTTTTCTGAGGTTTAGGTTTTGTACAGATGTTGCCCTCTGAATCCAAAGCTTACAGAAAGCCATGAGGTACCCAGTGATTTCAGTGGGCTCTGGGGCCACTCCTACATCCTAATTTCACCAATGCCTTTCAATGGACCAAAGGATTAGATGGAGTTTTGAAATAGGTAAGCCAGCAGGATCTCCATGCAAGGTACAACATGCAAATCCTTCTGCTTCACTTGTTCTGGAAGTTATCAATCAGGGATGGATGGTGATATTCAAAGAGATGTGAATATAGATTTTCATTTAAAAATGCCATGAACTTATAAATTCATACTTTTAAAATTTTGTAAAAATAACAAAATCACAACAATAAAGACGCACAGAATGAAGAAGCTGCGTGTCATGGTTTACAAAGGGAGACTAGAAAGTAACTTCATTCACTGTAACCATCTCATTTTCAGAGGAGCTAGAGCACGAGAAAGCTATAACTGTGATATCTTTGGCCTTGAAATTAGTAAAAGAGAAAATATTTGGTTTATTCTTGCTCAAAAACTTATCTAGCAGCACAGAATAAAACAGAGACTCTTATGGGGAAATGCAATGCCTTTCTCTGGATTTAAGAGTGGGATTTTATTGTATACTTATGGCAATTTTAGCTCTGATCTGTTCAGATCCATGTTGAGACTTCCGATACCAAGGCTATGTGACTATGAAACTTGGGTCCATCTCATTACCAGCAACAAGAGGCAGTGAGGTTTGAGCCTGGTTCTGTTTTTCCCAGTGTTTAGTGAAAGTTTGGGCCCTGATTTTGTCTGATACCCAGATCTCACTTCACCAAAGACCATACCTAGGGTCTTCCACTGCTGAGCCTCCATCACTCAGCCAGCCAGGGATAAAGCTGAAGCGGTGTGGGCGGTTGTGCTGATCACCACCACCCCCAGGCACACAGCGCCGTGCACCCACCACACATGCCACCAGTGCCTGCTGTGCCCCGTGGCTCATCCCACCAGTGTCAGTCTGCCCTGCCAAAGTGCACTGCTGGATTTGTTTACAGTGGGCTCCTCCACTGCCATGTCCCTCCAGTTGACCAGGGCAGCGGGAGGACTCAACAGCATTTGGGAGGCATGTGCTAGACCGGCCACAGGCTTGCTTCATCAAGAGAGACACATTCCCCAGGTCTTATATTTGCAGACGGTGCTCTAGAGTCACAACAGCCTCCAGTCCACAGAGCAGGTTGGTAACTTCTTACAAGGCATGGGGCTTGCAGTGGGTCTTTTCTAAACATGACTGCTCTGGGACTTCCAGCGGGGTCATTCCAGTTTCCTGTGTATCATTTTCTCTCCCTTCGCTGCAAAAGAGAATGGCATTTAATGGACTCTGCAGTGTATTTTGACTTATCCTTAAACATAAAACAGTCTGCAGAAATGGAAGAAAATCTGTTTACACTTAACTAAAATGAAAAGCCTAACTAGCCCTTTGAGTTTCACTTTAATGATGCAAAATGGCAGGACAAAAAGCATGATAGAATAAATCTCCCAAGGTCACCCAGTTCAAAGATTTTTCTTATTTTGAACAACAACATGCACCTTGTGAATGATCTGTTGATTAGGATTGTTTCTGAACCACTCTCTTCTGGTTTTGCATCTAATCTCACCGTAAGAGCGCAAGGTTAAATCATTCCCTACACACAGTTCAAAAGAGGCTGCTTCGCAGTCGCTGTTTGATCTGACTTCAAGGTCTGCCACGATGCAAACACCCTTGGGTTTTTTCCCTACGTCTGCTGAGAATTCTTGTGAGTTTTTTTCAGCTACTCTTGTTTCATTTGAACAAAATAACAACAAAACCTCCAGGTCCACCATTCCTTTCTGGAAAAATGTTCAAAGTCTACTAAGTTATCAAATAAATCAGCACCTAGCAACAGATTGCTCACGTTACGTATAGATGTGATGTGATTCAGTAATAAACAACTCGGCAATACGTACATTGCCAAATGTGTTTTTCTGGCAGTACAGGACAGCAGTGCCAGCCCAGGATCTGAGCCTTCTCAGTTTTGTTTGTTTGTTTGAGTCACAGGTAGGCAGTGATTTGCATTTCAGCCCATTATTCTCTACAGCTAGCGAGGTTTCTGCACCATCTGGGAAGAGGAGGATCCTGCTAGAACCGAGCTCCTGTTGTGTGGTGGCCTCAGCAAGTCACAAGAAGGATTGGGTGGTGCAATGGTGCAGTGCCCAGTTGGGTGCTGCTGGTTTACCACCTGCTGGCACGAAGGGGAGAGGTTGATTATCTCCTTGTTTACCATTGATAATCAACAATTTAACATCTTGAGAAGGTGAAGAGCTGGAAAAGGTCTAGAAAACTGTGGAAGATTCCTCCCTTCTCCCCCATTTTTCATTTTGGCTGAAGGATCTCACTGTGGGCAGCAGCAGTGATTTGTCTGCCCAAGGAGAAGTGTTTGCTGGGTGTGGGCCAGGAGGTGGGTCTGACAGCTGAGGGGGGTACCAGCTGAGCTGAGCTGAGCCGAGCCTTACCCCAAATGTCTTCCGTGACCCCCAAGGCACTCAGGGGTTTCACAGCGGGAGAAGGAACAGCCTCCATTCTTGGAGAAGGGCTGCAAGACTGTGCTCATTAGTGTTGGGAAAAACCTATGAAATGCCAGTCAAAATATAATTTCTTGTCTTACACATTAGAATAATTCTCAGCAAATACTTCCTTTTCAGGAGGACAGCAGTTTATTTAAAGATGCAATTTATAGTCATGGTCTTAGCATGCTTTTAAAAGGACTTGCTTGTTCCTGTTGCAATATTTCTAAGAGTGACTTGGCAAATGAGAAAGAGGAAGCTCTGAAAGTGCCATCAAAGGCACAAAGTAAGTTGGAAGCAGACAGGCCATGCTATGCTTTGTTAGCATCTGGTGCTCTGACTTAGGAGCAACTCTGGAGTTGCTGCAACTATAGCAAGTAAAATCAAACGATGAGTGTGATATTTGCCTGTTTTTAACACAATGTTTCTTTCTCAAGTGGTGGCTGAAGAGCTGAAGTATTTAATTCTTCTGTAGCATATGACCTAAATAGCTCCTTTTTAATAGTAAACGGATTAGCTTCCATTTGTGTGTTTATCTTGGGTCTGTTTATTAGGTTTGTTAAATCAAATGGTCTAGAAGTGAAGGCTCAAACCCCTGAAGATACAGCACAGTATTCAACACAAAAAATAGGAAGAAAATAAAGTTGCAGTATGTACTGCAGCATGCTTTTATACTAGATGAAGTATTATTTGTTTTACAAGTGCAGGAAATAGTTTGACAAGATATGCAACATCTTTATCAGTCCACACCGTGGGGCCAAATACAAAATACTACTGGGGGAAGGAGAAGGGAAAGGGGACTGTGTGGTGGACTGGCATCCTTCCTCATATGACCAGGAATGCACATCAGCTCAAGCAGTATTGATGAGGGTTGGCGCTGTGATTGTCTGGTGCCACTTTACTGTTTAATTCATTCAGGGAAAAAAAAATTAAAAATTAACTGAAACAAGTCTTTAAAGATCTAAAGTAGAACAGATTTTTTTTTTTCCAGGAGAAAAGAAGATTTGGTGGCACAGTCACATTCCATATGTATGAGGCATTAGTCAGATTTTTTTGTTCTGAAAAGCCAAGGTGTCATTGCTTGTCTAAAATCACATTTTTTTAAGTAAAATTAGAAGTTTTAAAAAATAATGAATTATTTTTTGACACTTGAGAATACGTGATTAATATTTTTTTTCTAGAAATTTAGAAAATGCTTGTTTTCACTTTATAACAGAGCCAAATAATCTTCTGGGGGAAAAATGAACAATATGAATCAGTTTTTGACTTACAATCAAATGCTATGGGAGTGATAATTCTTTCTATTGACTCACTCCAACAGCAAAAGTTAGCACAGGGACATGCTTCTCTTGTCAGAGACCAGACAAATCACAGGAGATTCTGTGACAGGTGAAGCGTCTGAGAGTTCTTCACAATCAGAGGCCAGGGCTGCATTTTTTGAGAATCATCCCCATGTTTCTGAAGAGCCTTTGGTTGACATTGTCAAGCAGAGGCTGTCTAAGAAAATCAAGATGTGCAGCGTCCATGAGTTGTATTAGCTGCATCACTGTTTATTTTCAACTCTTCATGTTGTGTTAGTGGCTTCATTTCCTTTTGGTGAGCACTTTGCTGAAAGCTACCGTTTTGTCATGCAAGTGATGCCAGACTCAAACCAAATTTTGAATGAGCAACCAAAATGGCATTTCATCTTCAAGGGAGTTTTGAACACCTGCTTTGGTCTCCCATCAGTGCTTTAAATGTAGGTCTGAGTTTTGAGCAGGGTCCTCTCCTCCTTCCTGCAGAAATCAAGGAAACAAGGTTTCCTTTAGAAAAATGTCTCATAAAAATGTTCCCAGTTACTACAGTCTTGTGTTATTGCCACTACGTGTGCACAGATGTGAGAGTTCATAAATAGCTTTTGCTGAACTTTATAGCTTAGTACAGCTGAATATGCCATAGTAGAAATGCCAAAATAGGAGAGGGAAAGGAAAGTGTTCCCTTATCTGGTGTGTAACACAAGCAGGTAAGACCTTAGCTATATTTCTCTTGTAGTTTACATATCTCCTGAGTGTTGAGAGCCACAAATTTTTGGTCTTCAGTTCTAATTAACATGAAGGAAAGAAAGGGCGTGATGAACACTGCCACCATCTCTCACTGCAATAGACCGTATGGTGTAAGGTAATACTGGCTTCTTGCTGGAATCAGAAAATAAAAGACATTGAGCAAGATCTGAACAGACAACATATTGTCTACTTTAAGAAATTCTCAAAGTTCTGTATTTTAAATTAATTAAGCTAAAAAATTTAGTTGACTTGTAGCCTTTTCTTTTTCTAAATCTTTTTTAGATGCCTTACTTTTGAACATTATTATTCTGGGTTCCAGAAAACAGAGCTTTCAAATCACTAGTGCTAAGATGAATTTCCTGAGGTTCTTTCTGTCTTGTCTTTTCTTCCATTTTCTTATAACAGATCTGAAATCTTATCCTGAGGCACAGAAACAAGGTTGTTTGATTTCAATTTAGTGTTCTTTAAGTAATTAACTTACCCTCTTGCTTTGGCTGTCTCATGATAATTGGTCCCAGATTCTTGGTATAAACTCTAAAAGCACCTCAGGAAATAGTAAGAAAACCCCAACCTGTAACTTGGAGAGGACCACTGTGAAAGACTGACCAATGATACAGAGCAGTGCCAGTTAAGGGAATGTTTCTGTATCAGTGGAGATAAATGTGACTGTGTGATTATATACTTTCCAACCACTTTCACCCTGGGTTATGTAAGTAAAAATACAGCTCTTAAAAGTGGCTACTTTAAACTGAACCCATTAAGTTGTGTGTGTGTGTGCAAGTTCCAAGAAGCGTGCAGAGAATGTCCCGAGCAGGCAGATATGTCAACAGGACACAGTTCATCCTAAGAACTAGACACAGTTTATCCTAAGAACTGAATTTCTCATTCTTTTGCATCCTATAGGATTCTTTACACGTCTGTGAGAAGTGAGTGTTTCATACTGAAGAGCAACGTACAGCCTGAGAAGCCTCCAGTCCTGCAACTTTGGACCTTTAGCTTCTAAAATGTTTGCACTCCTTTTTCAATGTGTGCATTCAGACTTTTTTTTTTTTTGATATGTCTATTACTGAGATGATGAAATGCAGGGCTGTGGGCTTGATTTTGATCCTGCTTACAGTCTTTCTTCCAGTGTATCTTGGCTGAATTTGCTGTAGCCGGTCTTGAGTTATAGTTAGTTTGCAGATCCTTGCTTTTTTCATCTCTCAGCTTCTCGATGACTCTGGTTCCCTCCTTTCTGTATGAAATAACTGTTGTTGTTAACACATTTGTGATTATGAGGTAGTTTTTCCATCCAGACTGTAATGCTCAACACAGTTTACAGGCTGGTTTAAGATAAGACACAGTCTTTGGTGAGGGGTGGTAAAGGGGAAGCTGAGATTGCTCTGCTGCAGGGAGACTGCCAGCCCATCCCACCCCAGCCACCCACTACCACCACCGTGTTCAGGCAGTAAACACTGTGTTGGTTAGAAGCACCAGAATGTCCCAGGCAGGAGGGATCTGAAACAGAAGCTCTTAGGCCACTGAATGTTCTCCTCTGTTTATGTTTAAACTGTTAGGACAAGGACAAGGCTTGTTTTCTCATCCTTTCAGTCCCTAATCCTTTATTCCAGAATGGGGCAAGGCTCTGCTTTAGACCCTGGCAACAGTTAATACACAGGTGTGAGCAAAAACACCTCACTTTTGATGAAATGTGCTGCCAGCTACACACTTTGAGGAAGTCAGAAAGTCCTTAGGCTTAAACCTACTGACAGTCTAGATGCATTAGCCTGCTTGTTAGGGAATATTGTTCCTCTTCTTAGACAAGCATATATTGCTCTAGACAAACCAGAACCCATCAAATTAGATGTGTTTTTATAGTACATTTGTAGTATGAGGGCTGAAAGGAGGAAAGTGGGGTTTTCCAATGCATTCGAGTAGAATTGGTGTGTCCTGCAGGACTGCCAGGCTGTATTGCTAAATAGCCAGCACCCTCATCACCCTTAATCTCCACAACGAACACAGCAACATTTGTCTGGATGCCAGATAACCTCGCTGTGAATGAAGTGACGGCGTAAAAGCTGCTCACTGTCATCTCTCTAAACCACAACAAGGTGGCAGCGTACCTCAGGACATTGCTGGTGCATCACCTGCAGCTGGCTGGCCATTAGCTACCCCTTCTCTGGGACACCACTGGGTATACAGATCTCCTGCCTCCGCTGCTGCAACAGCACTCCTAGGCACAAAAAAGGTGTTATTGATTATCTGTCTTTGGTAGAGTAATGGCAGGTCACACTGGAGGTCTCCCATGATGATTAGTATTAGACACTAAAACACAAATTGAAGCATCAAGCTGTGTGGGTGTCTATATACAGATGTAGCTATAGATATGTATGGAAGGGATCATTGCTACAATAGCCCCCACTTTTGGTAATCAGTGTTGCTAGGGGAGAGTCCTGAGCCAAAGCTTGTGTCCAAGCTGCCATTCTTACTAGCTACTAATGGTTACGGCCTCCAGGAGGTTTCCACATTTTAGCCCATTTATACTAATAGCCCAATAACTACTGGAGCTAAAATTCTGCCAAGCAACAGGCAGCTTGGGGTAGTTGTCACAGGCAACAGATAGAAGTAGATGATGGAGCAAAATTGTTTTTGTTGGGTGCTAAGGCTTTAGGTCTGCCTGCACTTAAATTAGGCTGTCAGGAATTCTAATGCATCACGTTCTCTGCCTCCTGGGAAGAACTGATTTAAAAGCCGCCGAGGGGTCCTCACACATAGATCCACAGAGCCTCTCAATGTCATGTCATATTTGTTCCTTCCATCCATTGCTCACTTTTCCCACTTGCTTGTGTCTGCACAGAGAAGAGCTCTTTCTGTATCCTGAGCTGAAGTCCTATGAGTGGCTCTGCATGTGCCATCAAAGGCCTGCTGAGCATGGGGAGCTCATGGAAAGATCTCGGAGCAGGAATGAGCATGTTTGTACCTGGGTGTATACAGACAGTGAGCAGTGTCCAGTACTCCACGGCAAAGGATAGGAGGAGCTGCCTTCTCAACAGGGTATGTTGTCTCACATGGATGTTGCTCTGGCACCCTTCAGCCTCAAGCTGCAGCCACCAACATAGCATGGTAGTTCTCAAGGACTGTTTTGGCCTCATTAAGAGGCACAGATTAATGGGGTGGCATATCCACTAAACCCCCAAGAAAAGAGGACAGTGATCACAGCCCCCAGAAGGGCTTCTTCAAGCTTCTGTCACAGCTTTCTTGCTCCCCGCTGGTTGTCTTCCCTGGCTCCTGAAAAACTCTTTAATTTCCTTTCAGTCTGGTGCCTCTACACCACTGTCCTTCACATGGAGTTGCACTTCTCAACTCTGACTGCAAGCAAGAAGCTTAGAGCTTCTGTGTTACGGTGTAGTAAATATGACATGACAGGTGAAGGTCTACAAAGCTACGTGAGATTGACACCAAGGTGTGTAAGCACTACAGAGGTGGGAAGTGCAGAAGTATTTGCACCTTTCCTGAAGACATCCTGAAGCCTTCACCTGTGTCTTTCACAGGAGCAAATCTTTGGGTTTTTTTTAAACACTGATTGAATTTGCTTGGCTGCATATAGGCCCAGAGATGTCGCTCTTGAGAAGACTGGGGAAAAATAATAATTTGGAAACAGGATAATAAGGGGGGAAAAAAGACAGACATGATTTTAAGAAGTGTAAAATAGAAGGCAAATATCCCTATCAGCTTGTAGAGATGATACCAATTCCTTACTCATTTGGAATGACTTTTGGTTTTACCAGTCAGTATATGAGCTTTTAGCTTTTTATTGCATACACAGGGTCCTGATTTACAGTTGTGTGGGAAAATAGCATTGACTCTTTTAGTTAAAGCAAGATTCTTATCTGAGGTGATTTTGACGTCAAACTTCTTCTCAGAGCCAAGATACCTGCTTTCCACTGGAATTACATTCTTATATTACTTTCCAGCCTGATTTTATGTTTGGAATGAACTTGGCTATTCTTTTGCAGTCAAAACAAGAATGTATGTCTTTTCTTATTTTTGCTTCTGAGGTTTTTTGTTTTGGTTTGGTTTTTTTCCCCCAGGACAGTGCATGGACAGACACAAACTTTCTGAAAGTACTTCTAGAATGAAACAAGCTTAAAGAGCTGATTTGTCACACACCTTTTTTTCTGACATTTGTAGAGATCACTTAACAAGTGATCCTATGGCTTCAGAGGAAACAACTGCAGAATTGGATTGGATTCAGGCTTGAATTCATTGGAGGTTCATCATGGGATTATTAGCAGCTGCCTCTCGTGTAAATGCTGTCACAGAACTTCAGGATTTGGTGATAAAGGTGAAAATTTCCTCTGCTAGAACCACCTGAGGGAGACAGGTCTGGCTCTGAGAAAGGTGAGACTGGAACAACAGGGTGTATGTTTACCTGCATTTTTTAGCAGTTTGCTCTAAAGGAGTGCAAAGCAGAACTCAAACTGTTTTCACTCCTCTGGGAAGATCAGATGGCAAAAATGTTGCCTAATCTTTTCTGAGAGAGGTGTTTGATTGGGGAATATCAATTAAGTGGGAACTATTTATCTTTAAGTTTGATTTCAGGTTGGAACAAATTTCTATCTGGCCCACAGATGAAAAAAAAACAAACCACAAACAACTTGGCAGTAGTAGATTATAAGAATATGCAGTCCTTGGCTGAAATGAGTATTGGGATCTGGTTGGGAATAGGGAGAAATCAATCACTATGTGACAAGCCCTGGGCCATGTGTTTTGTAGTTCCAGAATGTATTTTAGTGCTTTAAACTGCTTGCATAACAGCAGGAAATAAAATCCAGCTTTGAGGTTTAAAGTGTTTACTCTGTGAAAATCCTCTGAGTTCAATCTTCTTCAGATATTTATGATCCAATGAGAATTAAACCTTAGCAGAAGGTTTATGAAGCATAAGCAAATGCACACACTTGCATATGTGCATCTGCACTTTGTGCATTAAAGTTCTGATTTGCTGCTTGGAAAAAAAAATTGGCTCAGAATGACACAACTGAATTTAGTTAGTTGAAGTAATTAGGGCAATGTGTGTGGCTTGTGGAGGAGTCATGAGGGTGACTTTTTTAATGAAATCATAACTTCTCCTATACTTCTAACTCATTAAAAGATGCAGTGTATAAACTGGCTCCCTTGTTTCAGTGGTCCCCTGGGACTCCAGACTGAACAGCCTTGTTGAATTGGAGCTGCAACCTCTCCGTAGTATGATAATGGTTCAAAAAGGACTTCCCAAATTGTGTTTTGAGTCTCTCAGCGTACCAGCTACTTTGGAGGTCTTGTACAGCTGTGAAAGAGGGGGTATGCTTTGCTCCAAAGTGGCCTGTGTAGAATGGAAAATGAGGGGGCCAATAACATATAGTTCTGTTTTAAGTACTGTTTGTGTATCTTTTGCACAGAGAGAAAATAATTTAATCTTTTGTGGCAATCTCTCCTTTTGGAAATGCAAAAGTCTACTATTATATATGTTTTACATCTACCTTCTTTCCTTTTCCCGTTGTGGGGGGGGTGGGTGTTAATCCATAACTACTAACTCACAGTTTTAAAAGGTTTTCAATTAACACTTTTCAGCTTTTTTTTGATAGCATAATCTGTAGAAGATGCTGTGTGTGAAGTACAGGGAGCGGTAGCAGAAGATAAACTGGCCTGGAAAAAAAAAAGCAGACTTGGGAGACCTAGAGATTCTAACACTATTTTGAGCTAAATTACTAACATGTACTTCCTAGTAGGCAAAAACTGTACTGGAGTAATTTGCTGGCATTTAAACCTATATCTGAGAACACCTGCTATTATAATTCCAGCTTTATGCTCTAAGTGAATAGAATCCAATAAATGTTACATTTTGTTCTCATTTTCCATATACAGACTTCAGTTTCAATTTATATAAACCATACACTATGGAGTGTTTTTCTGTTTCCTCTGTTTATTTTTCTGTATATTTTCTTGTATAGGGAAATACTTTGGAAATATTTCTATCTTTCTGAGGCATAATGAATGAAAAGATGTATTCCCCAGATTTATTATCCCAATGTTAATTGTCTTACTTCGTAAATAAATCAGGAACCCTAAGAAAGAATATTACATTTTATGTTAAAAGATGATGATAAGCAAGTGAACTGGCAAACATACAGAGCCTGTTTGTTCCATGCTTGGTGGTACTGCCACCAAGTTCTAGATTATCTGTCTTCAGTCAATAAATCAAAATATCATAAAAATTTATTTAGCCCATGCTGTGCTTCTCAATGCTTTGATCCTGCAATGTATGTAGCGATGTATGGGAGCCTAAAGTTAGAGAACTTCATTCATAGTACAGAGGGACAAACTGATTTGCAAGTTGGTTCTCCTGCATTTTCCCCACATTGCTGCTACTTCTGATTGTTTATGGACTGTACTTTCCTATTGTTTCTACTAATCCTTGGTAATGCAAGTATTATTAACAGGTTTAATAACAACCGAGATACAAGTTTTAATTTGAATTTTAGTTTCTACACTTGCATCATAATTTTGCAATTGCTACGTGGAGTAGTAAAATACTGTTTTGTTAGCTACAGCTTCATTAGCTATGTAAAAAAGAGAACTTTTGATCATCTTGTGTTTTAAAAGTAGGCATAACTAAATCATTGCTAACAAAGAAAACAAATTAGAAGTTCTTTCACTAAAATACTTAATTTGCAGTGTTAATTTGCAAAGACCCGGGGGATGATGGGGTTTGATCCTGTTATGGGTGCTTAATTTGATGCTTCTGGTGCATGCAGTGCTCTAATCCTAATGATTTTCAGATGATGGAAGAAATGAGTTTTGTTCATCTGCCATCGCCTGAGAACCTTGCTTCCATGTATCAAATGCTGCAATCAGTTGAGAGAACTGATGGAAAATGACAGCACATAATCTCATTCCAGTGAATCTGTGTGCTCCTAGCAGGTTATTATAGGGCTTTTCTTGATACCTGTAGATTTTACACTTCTATTTTTCTAGTTTGTGTTCTGTCAAAGTGTCCTTCCCAAACCTGTATTACCAGGTGCAGACTGGTCTCTGATTCATTTCTTGCTGTTGGAGAGTTGCAGAATGGCTCTCGAAGGTGGAGAGAAGATCCAAAAGGGAGGAAGACTTTCTGCTCATGTAGCTACTACATGTGCATCAGGAGTCGCCATGCTTTGATTAATGGGGAAGAGAGCTGGGGAGAAAAGGGGCAGAAAGCCTTGTGGTCTCCTCTCTCCTATGTCTGTGGAGCAAATAAGCAAATATTCAACCTGTAGCCATGAAAACTTCATATGGCTGTGTGTTATCCTGCAAAACACCATGAGAAAGAGATTTGATTATAAAATTGGCCAATGTTACCTTTTTCATGATTCATACCTCATTTGTCTTTAGAATGAACCTCCAAATATAAAATCAGTAATGAATCAATGTAGCTGACCAGAAATGCACTGATGACCACTATATATTATATATGGTGGTTTATGATGAAGGTTGAAACCTTTTCCCTTGGCCCCCATGGCAAGCTGAAGGAGAGATGGTTTGTGTTTGTCCTCCAGCCCAGGCATGCGTCAGTGAGGTCTGGGCAATGAGGATGCCTTTGTAAGCAGAGTCCTTTCTCAAGGCTAAAGTGGTTTTGCTGTCCTTATTAGGCAGCAGTATTCGAAACAAACAAAAAAGGGCTTGTGAGACAGCAGATATCTTGTAGGACATGTATTCATCCAGAAACTGCCGTGTCCTCTGGGTTACCTTTGCTTATGTAAGGGAGGGGATGGCAGAGCAGGAGGAGGGAAGCGATGGCAGAGCAGGAGGAGGAAGGCTGCTGCCAGCCCTGCAGTGCAGCGTGGGCAGAGCAGGTTCTGCCTGTCTCTGGTACCAGGCATGGGAGCTCAGGCACCCACCCTGTGAAGTGGCAGGGTGGCAGCAGTGGTTGGGCTTCAGGGGAAGTGAGTGGCCAGAGGTCTCTCGGGCCGGTGGTGCAGCTGTTCCTTGCCACATCCCTGCCCTTGATCTGGGAGCACATCCAGCCCCACTTCTGAGCTCTGGCAGAAGAGCAGGCATACCCTGCTGTGGAGATCTTACCCATGGCAAAAGAACTTCATGTCTTACAGAAAACAGCAAATAAAATACGCTTTGTGAGGCAGTGCAGGGTGGCCTTAGCTTCCTACAGGCCCTGGCATTGAAATGATGATGGCTTATGCTGTCTGGTCAGAGATAAACTTATCTTCTCCAGACGCTTCCATAACATTCCCTCAGCCTGAGGAGCTGAGATTCCCGAACCAACACTTTTGTCTCCTCTTAAGATATAGTGCTTCTTAAGCATTTAGTGAGCAGAAAACATGGGTATCTGTGGCATCACACAGTAGGAAAACATCAAGGCTATTTGATGAATCTCTTAAGTGCTGTGAAGTACAACAAACAAGCATGGGCCCCTGTGAATTCCCATGCTGCTTCTAAGACATCAATTGTTTTTGATTTTGTGTATGCTTGGTTGATACTAATTAACACAAAAAGTAAAGAGATGCTTTTATATTTCTTTTAGAGCTCTTTTTGGTGCCAGAGCTTCCCATGAGTGCGTTTGGACTCCCTAGGACTGTCAGATGTAGGGAGTTCTTCAATTAGCAGGGACTCTCTCCCATCACTGGCTTTTTTGCTCTGTCTCTAAGTATGCCACTTTTGCTTCTCCTTTTCTTTTTTTTTTTTCTGATTTTTTTTTTCTCCCTGTCACTTTACAGTAGAAGCTGTAAAGTCACTGAACCACTGCTGTGCCTCCCTGTCCTTTCTGTGTCAATCAAGTCATCTGGGACAGACAGAAAACCTTGAAGGTCACAGCCCCACCTTTGCTCTGGCTGTACATTGAAATAAAGGATGTAGGCAAGAAGGAAATTAAATGCTTTTTTTAAAACCATGCTTTTAGTGGGGTGATTTGAACCCTGCCCTGGTCCTTAGTTCTAGTTCCAATGCTGGCTGTCCCATTTTCAACTTGCAGATGTGTTTCTGTATGAGAACAGTGCTATGGGGCTGTTAATGGAACTGGGATTTTTGTGGAACAAAATTTCCCATGCTGTGATACGGAAAATATCATCTGACCAGTCTGTGATGCAGGATGAGTAATGGGAATGGGAGTCACACGGAAGATGTAATACGGTCAGGGATTCTGAGCGGTAGCAGAAAACAGAAGTAGAGAAACCCTGGACTAAACACAACAAGCCCAATTGCTGTTCTCATTACATTTAATTATCTGTGTTCTCCTTTGGCCACTCTGTGGTAGTCCATCGTTTCTAGAGAAATGTGGTGCCTGGGCTGGGTGCACTACTCTTGCTGAAGCATTAACATGTATAGATTAAACAAATATTTATAGATTCCAAGGTGAAGTTTGTTTTAGGATCGCTGTTTCTGTGTGTGTTTTTGCCACAGCATGACATGGGTGTATGTTTGTGACCCTGTCTAGTCTCCACATCCACCCATTGTCCACGTTGCATTTGTGCAGCTGATAACTACTTCTTTTGCTCGTAATGTATCATCATCTTATTTTAAGTCTGTTCCAGCCTATTTCTCAAATCCTTTTTAACTTCTAATTCTGTCCTCCCATGTGCTTGCAGCCCCTTCCAGATGCTGCCTAGCTGTACTGGCTGTAGAAAACATGTGTTCCCTATTTTGCTGTTTCAAGTATCACACAGGAAGGTACAACCTTCCTGTTTGGCAGCAAACTACGGAGAACTTTCTAGGTTTGTATTGTGAAAGAGCATAAAAAAAGCTGTAAGTTAACTGAAGATACAGAGAATCTCCTAATTATGTCTTGCCCAGAGCGGTTTCTTATCCAGTAGTAGAAGGATGAGTCACATGATCTGCCTCTGAGAAATCCACATTAGCTTTTCCTTACCACTCTAACCTTTGGGGTGCCTCTAAAAGAGTGAGCTCATTTCCTCTCCTGTTTCTATGTTTCCTGTGAACTGAAGTTCAGCGGGGCCAGGAAATTACTGATCAGTCAGCATATTTGTTGTGCCCAGAAAGAGGGCAAATTTTCCACTGCATGGAAGTTCCCAAACACCATCCACTTTTTCTCTTATTCAGAGGTAACTATAATCTATTTCATTTCAATTTTCACTGTATTTTCATAGAAGCTGTGTTATCTATACTTTTGATGAAAAAAATTATGTCAAGCTTACTTTCAGCAATCACTGCTGGATATAGTGTCCTTTATTTAGTTAATTGCTATGGCAGTGGAAAAAAACTTTTCAAAACAGTGGGAATTGGAAAGCAGAGTCCCATCTCTGATGCAAAAAGTGTTGGTCTGTCTGTAGCTGTTACTACTGGGAGATCTAGATATATCAGCCTAAATTCACTCCAAAGACTCTGAAGCTTTTCAAATGACAACTCGTTTCTCTTTGCCCAGAATATAGGGGGTGCTCAGAGAGGAATTTAGGTGCCACAGTTAAAGAAAACAAGTTAGGTGGATGAACTCAGGCAACAGGGAGCAAGTAAATGCACTTTGCAGTCAATGTTTTACTGCATGAATTGTTGCAGTCACTTAGCCTCCTGAAAAAAACATTGAGACCTCGCTAAAAGTGGAATGGCATGAGAGAGACTCTTTGTAATCAGTTTTGGCCATGATTGTGACTATGCAAAATGCTGAGACTAAAAAGACAGGCTGATCGGCCAAGTAATTTAGGTCGTGCTCCAAATTGCACTAAAATTAATGGACGGACTGTGAGCTCATGAGAACTAAATTGAGCTCTAATAGATAAAAGAATTCACTAAGCACAAGACACGTAAGAATATTTTTCATGCTGTTTAAAAGTTATATTTCGTTTAAAAGTTTCAAGCCTCTTTCTTAAAATAGTATCTGCCTATAATGCACTGGTCTGGATTACAGAAGAGCAGGAGTTACTGAAATCTTTGTCTATTCTTGCCTTTCCTCAAAATTTTCAGTTTCAGATTTATTCTGATGTCTTAACTGTACCAAATATAACCTCCTTTGACTTTTACCTTCATTATTTTTCACATTAACGTCTTGCACAGTTTCAGCTTGCTAGTTTTATGGGAGAGATGAATCACAGAATTAGGTAGGTTGGACAGGACCTCTAGATGTCTCTATTCCTACCTCTTGCTCAAAGCAGGCCCAAGAAGAGCAGGTGGCTCAGGTATGTACCTGCTGAGTTTTGAGTATCTTCAAGGATGGAGTCTCCATGGTCTTCTGTGCATCCTGTTCCATGGTCTGGCCAAAACAGAGCTCTGCTGAGTAGGTGACATTTAAAACAGAGCCCTGAAAGGCATTGCCATGATCTCAGTGGATGGGTAAGTATATTGTGTTTCCTCTAAGCCAAGCAGGCATTCATAATTGTAGAGGGGCATAAAGAGACCACGTATGCAATAGATACTCCATCCTAGTTTTTTTTTAATAGCCTCAGTTAGTGCCTAACTAGTGTGTACACAGTCTGTAGTCTTGTTGGAGTTTTTCAAACAGGGAGAAAATCCATTTTCAGCTTGACAACTGTATCTCTCATTAAATTTTTCTGTTTGGATTTCTTTGGCTACTAGAGAGTTTGCTATTTAGGGTTGGTCCTGCAGATCAGTGGAGAAGATCTCCAGGAGGCTGTGGTGGATGTGAAGCTGTCTGAGCTGGCTGCTAGTCCTTTACCTTGACCCAATCACAGTGGTACTTTCTCAGGGTGTGTTTCACATTGACTTGGAGGAAAGCCTGTCTACATGCAGGGAGGAGGGAGAACATAAGCTTCAACAGCCTTCCAGCAAACACTTGGGACCAAAGTCTGCCATGGTGCTGGCCTCCATCCCTGCTGAGCTGCAAAAATCAGTTTAAGAGGACCAGAAAAGCCCAGAGGAGCAGTAAGGCCTAACCCTAGAATTAAAGGTGACTCTCTTTCATGCCAACTCCAGTCAGCAGTCTCTAGGGCTTGCCTTTTACAAGATTTAGCCTCCTCATTTCTTGAGGCTGGGCCCCACTTTGCCAAGGTGGCAGCAAGACGCTTCCTCCTCCCTTCCCCGTTAAGGTCTGGCAGTGATGCTGTGCTTAGCACTCAGAGGGATGGAGGCTGCTTTTTCCCTCTTACAGCCTCCTGAAGGTACATTAGAAAACCTTGTGCATCAAGTTATGGGAAACATTAAATGCAATAACTTTCTTACAAGATTCATTTTTTTTCCCCTCAGTAAGCATTATATGAAGACTAGATGTAATATTAGCTGAACAGGTTGCTTATATTACTAGCAGCATGCACTCACAGGGACACTGCTACATTCTGCTGGTTTTAGAGTGATTTCTTTTTGGGATGACTATACTCAGTTCTCATGTTTTAAATATCATTTCTAGTTTCTTGAGCTCGGGATAAATAAGAATTTTGAGACCTGTAAACCAGAAGACAAAAACTTTAAAAATATACAATCTAACATCTCCTGGTTGTCCTCTTAAAATAGGGTCTTCAATCTCAAGGACTCTGTCAGTATTTTTAAATGCGGAAATTCTGCTTTGACTAGCCTTGCTCTGCAGCCTCATGCTGTCTAGAGTCATTGAAACCAGCCTCGGTTTGGGTTTCAAAACTCAAATGTTAATATCTGTAATTAACTTCTGTCATGCTCAAATGGCAAGAGTATTAAAATAGTTTTTCATTTTGTGTCCCTGTTTTGACTGATTGGATTGTTTTGGATGTCATTAGGCTACTTATTTATAGCAAGAGTATGAGCACTGTACTGATCAGTGGAAGTAATTTCTGTCTGCTTAGCCAGAAGTCCAAATGTTAATTTTTGTTAGTGTTTATATTAAATGAAAGCACCATTTTGTTCAATTCTTCAGTATCCAAAATAAACGGATTACACAAGTGCAATTAAGACAACAAGCTTAATCTCTCCTTTTACTGTGCAAGTTGATCCTGCCAGTATTGGCCTGCAGTCTTCATGACTTGCTTATGAATACTGAACATTGCTTTGCAGCCACTTAAAAAAATTAAACTTCATGAACTGAAGAAAAATAGTTCAATTACTTTTAGAATAACATCCCAGATATCCATAGCATGGAGACAAGTGAGATAAATCATGTTTGATCAAAATACATCCTCAATAGAAGATACTGGAAAATATGTCTTAATGGAAATAGTGTTTAATCCAGTGTCTGTGGATTTTATGTATGTGACTGAGTTTGTGATTCAACACTGTTTAATATCTACTGGTTATGCACGATACAGGATCCTTAGATTGCAGAGCTCAACTCTTAATTAAAGCAATGCTTTAAGGAGCTAAAAAGTCCTATAATGAACATTCGCATTCCTTCCCCTGAAAAAACCCCCATCACCACCAAAAAAAAAATCGCCAACAAAAAAACCCAAAACAACCTCACCCCATTAAGAAACAATAATTCCTGATAGGAAAAAAAAAAAAATAGGAGCAACCCCTCCCCCCTAGCAGAGTTCCTTATTAGAAACTCTGCATGTTCTTCCTCCACCAGAACTCAATTAATGGTGTTTTTTAGCTTTGTTTTGTTTTTTAAATGACTAGAAAGACTTCAGTCTTAGAGAACTCCTCCCTCCCCTAACTCCATTTTTTTTGTCTCTTTTTCTCTCTTGTTCCCTTCCACGTGTAGAGTAATAGTAGTGTAAATTGTTTTGGGATTTTTTATAATTTTTGGAGTCTAGCTTAAGTAGTTACCCATTTGTGTTGATTTTTACCTTGAAAACTGCGTGCAAAATTTGGGTTTAGCTAAGGAGTTTATTCTCTTTTATTCTCTTGGGTCAACCTGTCATGGTTTCATGCACAGCCACTTGGAACCACGGTAAGAACAGAATAGCAGCTCCTGGATTCTCATTCTGGTTTGCATCTCCTATTTCTACCGTAGCAGACAGGGCAATGCCCATGCCTGAACTTTTCTTGTCCCTGGAGTTTTCTGCCTGTCCAGGTCCAAAGTATATTTTTGGTCTGGCCTCAAGCCCAGGGGGACTAAACCAGGAGATAACTCCTGGGGTGATTAATGACTGAAGGAGGAAAATTGATCTAATGATTCTAGTTTGCTAGATATATGGGGAAATTATTGCATTTTGGAAGTAGAAAATGGTTTCTAAGTTTGGGTGGGGTTTTTTAGAGTTACCTACTGGCAATAGGTGGACATGAGTATGCGGTCCAATTTCTATAAATAAACCAAACTAGACTGAGATGCTCTCACCAATGGTCCATGTGTTAGCACTAAATTGGCAGTTATGTTAAGTGTTCAAGTGAGAGAATGCTCTACTGTGTTAATAAGCTTTGCACTGAAGTAGGTAGCTTGATGGTCCCTAGGTGGAGAGTAAACGCTACACTTAAACTCATTATATCACTGTAGAGTTAAAATCCGATTAAGATACCTGACAGAAAACAGTGCAGAGCATGTATATACAGGAAACACAAATACAATTATTTCTAAAAAGGGAAATTTAATTGAATGGGAACCAAACTGAAAGTGGTAGTGAGCTAAGTGCTACTGGTATGTTTTAGTTTTCCCTCAAATTTTTCTCAGTAGGGATTGCGGTTTGGTGCTGGTTTGTGGCCAGAATGCCGAGCAGTGCCATAGAAAACAGATCAGGTCATTTGTAAGTCTGCTAGTTTTGCAGCACGCAGGGAAAGGCACAAAAAGTACTAGGTACTAGTACTAGGACTGAAATAACCTTCCTTTGTTTTATCTGTAATAAATAATGAAGCTGGAATACAGTGAAGGATGATTGAAGGACTAAATGCATGTGCTTAATGAATGCTCATGTATAGACTTAAAAAATAATTCAGTGGAAACAGAAGGGCAACAGAAGAGTCCTGAGGTTTTCTTTGGCTGGTGTTTTGCAGATCAGACTGGCTGGTAAGTATGGTAGTCTTGCTGGCCTTAATATCTGTTAATTCAAATCATGTCAGTCGTTAACTGTTCTTCTCATGCCTCTTCTTTTTTTAGAAGAGGTGCTCACATTAGTTCTTAATGAGGTGGCTCCATTTGATTTCTTCGTGTAATTGCAGTTCATGCACATCTGCGATTAGAGATTCTGAGTTTTGGTTTTCATTCTTTCTTCTTCCAGTAAATCAGTCACAGAAGAAAATGTGGAGACATCTGAGGGGAAGATCTAAGTAGCCTGCCAGGCTGCCTTAAGATCAGACATCTAGCAGACTCGGCTAGAAAGAGCAATACCATCTGGACATGGAAAGAACCCTTAAGATGTTTTTGCATCACACAAGGTTATTTACATGGTAAATGTGCAGCAGTAAAGCCTGACATAAATCTGAGAGCTGGTCCATGTGCTTTCCAGCAGCTATGGGTGTTAAAGCTCCCTGGACTAGCAGCCTGCAGCTGTACTTTCATTAGCTCCCCATGAGTTTCAGCTCTCACTGAAATTTGGTTCCTAGATGGTAGGGCTACTTGAAGAAAAAAAATATCTCACTTGAGTTATTGTCTTTGATTCCCTGGTATGAATCTGTCCCAGAAGACTTTTCAGTGTCAACAGCTGAAACATACACCTTTATCCAATTTAAGTGAGTGCTAGTATTCAGGGACAATTTTTCGGCTATCTAAAAAATTCGGGTATTTGAACTAGAACTGGTCTTAAAGTCTAAAGACTAAAAATTCTGTTCATGACCATTATCCAGACATCCTGACTTGTTCCTAGCAGATGTTCAAACCTCTTGTTCTTGCTACAAGTAAGCCTTTGAGATAGGTTCATTCCACCCTTTGGCTAGCAGAAGCCCAGCTGACCCATTTGGTTAGCACGGCACAGGCAGGTGGGTGTCACATTTATCCAGGTTACTTCTTCAGCATGGAGAGACATCGCATACGGTGAAGGTGCCTGGGGTTGGGCTTTGGGGTACAACTGGAATCACGTGTCAGCTCTCAGCAAGAATGAGCTGCCTTATCAAGTCCACTACTGTGATTAGTGCTTGCTACTGATTTTTAATTCAAAATCAGTATTTTAGCCCCTGTGCAGCTGGTGGGACCATTTTTTCCGAAGTGCTCTCTCCAGGTCTGGATGAAATGATTTGCTTTTACCGCTCTGATTTGAGGAAAGATGATACTGTATCCTGCCATTCAGCTGCATCCTCTTGCTGCCCTTCAACAACCATCTTGGCTTTGGGGAAATGTAAGTGATGCCTTCAGTGTTCTGTTAAGCAGAACCCTTTCCAGGAGCTAATCTAACCCAAATCAAGATGTGATGAAAGTGAAGTTGAAAGGAAAAGCTTAAAAGCCAGCCTGTGCTGTAATCACCTCATGAACCTCTCCCTCCTCATTTGGGTTCATTATCCCACCTGAGGAAGCTTAAAATCAGACTGAGTGCAGATGTTATCAAATACAACACTGTGTATTCTGTGTGCAGAGCTCTGTGCAGCCTTCTGACTCTGCTCCATTTTTAGCTTTGGAGTACTGTAGTGCTCTCATGATTTATTACAGAAAACATTCTGGCGTCAGAGTGGATCAAGAGTAGATGGGGCCATTATAGCTGTTATCTAATTCCTTTTGAATGTTACAGACTATTTAAAAAAAATAAAAGCAGCCTTTTTAATGTGTGCTCCGGGGTTTCTATTTTGTGTTGAAAAAAGAGCAGTCTATCTAATAGCTAGTTGACCCTCCCTAAACACGGTAAGATCCAGACACTGAAAACCAAGAGCAAAAACTCCCAGTAATCTCAGGAGGAGCAGGTTTTTTAATCCCTTTAGTGTGACCACAAAAGAAGCTTCTCTCCACTCCCTGGAGGCCAGCCTGGGTATCTCCCTTGCCAGCACACCTGCTTTTGTGAGATGGTGCTGGAGGGGAACAGACTGTCCTGCCCGTGCACGGCTCCCCCAGCAGATTCCTCTGAAACCATCTGGATCATGGTGCAAGGAAGGCGAGAGTAGATGGGGACAAACTTGTACCTAGTAGTAAGTCTCTCTGCAGGCTCCAAATGATAAGAGACACCTAAACATGGGAGTGTGGGAAGCCGTCAGAAACTTCACGTTCAAGGACAGCGTAATTTTTTCCCAGCAGGGACACCCCACATGTTGGATGATGTGATGGGCCACTTGGTCATGTGAGCAGGGGAAGGCCCCAGCACTAAGCCACATCTGTGAGTTGTGTAATGGGACTGAGTAGAAGGAGCAGTGTCATTATCTGAAATATCCACAGCAAGAATTTAGGGCTGTGTCCCCTTTCCTGCTCCATGTCCCATTGTGTTGGGTTCAGTTGCTCAAGGAGACCGTGTATCACACCAGTGAGCTGTGTACAGCACGTGGGCAATCCAGCATGGCAGAAGGATGTCTGTGCATGGCATGATCCAAACCTGACTAAAGATGGGTGTGAGGTAGGAGACAGTATGTGTCTTGTACTCAAGACAGTGTGGTGGGAAGCAAGTGCTGTGTCCTCAAGATACAGCTAACCCAACCTGCAGGGCTGAAATGGTTGCATTTGGGTGTACTAGGGCTATGCATAGTGTGCCTCTTGGATTCAGCTAACGCAGACAGCATGAATGAATTGTCTGGGAATAAAAGATCCAGAATATTTTGGAAAAAATAACATAATAAAGGAAAAAAAGGGAAGGTGGTGGTTGCAGTCCTTCAGAGAAGCTTGCTCTGCAGTGCAGAAGCAATGAAGATTGCTCTACAGTTTTGGGGTTTTTTTTGATCAAGAAGTGCATTAGTCAAATTATTTGGTTTATTCTTCTGCTGTTATTTATAACAAGAGAATGAGACATGGCCAGTCTGTCCCTGGGAGATCTTAGGGCATCTACGATCTGTAAGCACTCATGTCTGTTGAACTTTAAACTTAATTGTGTGCGACTGTGTAGGGAGGAGCAAAGGGTTTATCATTAGTCTTTGTCTCTCATTAGTCTTAAAAATCTTGCAATGAAAATTCAAACCAATTTACATTTTTTATAGACTTAAATGAAGATTATAAATGAAAAAATGCATAACTGGAAAAAGAGAAAACCCAGTTCCTCCTTTCCAGTTTCTGCTTCCTGTGTTTTCCTACAGGGACTCCGGCTTTCTCATTAATATTGACCTATCAAAATTAAACCTGAAAAGGTTGCCCACGCATCTTTGCTGTGAAGGAGCAGCCTCTGGAAAAACCTGTAAGCAGTGCACGCCCTCCCTCATGTTCTGTGCATCCTGGACAGCTGGGGCGAGTGGGCTGATGGCTGGCAGACCTGCCATCAGGGCTCGGTGCTGGGCAGGACACACTCTGCAGCACGAGAGGCTTTGCATTCACGCAAGAGGAGGAGGAGTCTGGTTTTGAGGAAGGCTCTCAGGCTATGTTTAGCAGACAGACCAGTTCTGGGTTGCACTTGTAGAAACAAAAACAGCCCTCTAGTCTGACTTCAGTGCTGTTTGGGTCCTTGCTGCTCAGCTCACACTTTCATTTCTCCCCAGGGGATAACGCCTACAGACTTGACATCCAGGCAGAAACCATCTACCTCTCCAAGTTAACGGTACCTACTTAACTCTTCTCACCTTGCTGGGAGAACGTTATTCTTCTGGACTGCTTAGGGAACACCGTTGTCTTCCTTACTAAAACTTACCTGTACTTAGATATTGCTCTCATCTGCTTTTCCAGCCAGGACTAGGTGGTCTGCTGTACTCATGGTCTAGGAGTAAAGGCTTTTTAGTTAAACTGTGTCTTCTGTCCTCTTCCAGAGACCTTATTCTTTGCCTCCATGACAGGAAGCTGTATGGTGTATGTGTTAAACAAGTAGTAGTCAGCCTGCAGAGGTGACTGTTAACGTAGGATGGATTGTGTTTGTATCCTGACTGTCAAGAGTTTGGCAGTAATAACTACTAGTGATTAATTAGTTGATGCGAGCTGTAAGTGATAATACCAGTATTTACTGGAGCTGTTTTACTTTTGAAGTTCATGCAAAATCAGAAAATAAATCAATCAGCATTTCTGTCGTTCTTGTTTGCAGCACTTACTGGTAAACGTGGTTGCTGCTTCACGTACCTCGCAATTTGCTTCAATTTGAAAAACAGAGAAAGACTTGCATTTACAATGTTCCAAATATATTTGTCATGTTCCTCGCTCATCTCTTGTTTTGCAAGGGCCAGTTTTGACTATTCATCGCTCAAGTCAGCAGTTGACTCAGTTTATGAATCTGTTATTGTATGGTTTTGAAAAAATTGTCCAGGAGACCAGTTTCAGTGGTCCTGACTTAAATGCCCACATATAGAACACAGTGGTATAAATGAACAACAAATTTATCAAAGGTCCTAGCCTGTTTTATCTACTACTCATTTTTAAAGTGGATTAAAATCACTCAGTTGTTACCTTCCTTCTTTTAAATGTCATATGTTTTTTAATTTCTGATGTAGTAGTCATACTCCACAGCATATGTATTCTCATTGTATTGACTGTAAGAGAAGACAACATGCAATTTCCTCAGAATAAGAACATTTCTGGATTTAATGACTCTTTAGATTCTGAATAGCAGTTGACAATGCAATAACCTGGAATTTCAAGGGTGGAGGTGTTCTTGTGAGGGACAGAAGACTAACTTGGAGTGGAAAAAGTTATTTCACATGACTGCATGGTAGATGCATTTTGTGGGTAGGGCAAAGCTGTTTTTTCATAAGCAAACTTGAATAGGAATAGTTTATGCAAACAACACATACATGCGGAGGACAGAAAGCAGGTGACATTATATGAGTGAGAACTGGAAAAACTGAATTGGGAAAGAACAACAGAAGTACAACACAAACAGACAAGCAAAGTCTATTTTAAAAAATGTAGGTTTTTTTTTCTTTATATGCAAAGCAGCAAAATGTTAGGAATTGGATGAACCAGGGGAGTTCCTGCTCTGTTCCAATGTAGTTTGGGACTGACTGCCTTACTCAGGGTGTTCCTTGCCTATTTTCAGGCAGATGAACTGTAGTCAGGGATGGCCTGGGTCAGCCATCTAATCCAATGGTACTCAAAGGTTTTTTCAATACACAAAAGCTGCTCTAATGGTGTAAATATGGAAATTCACAGTCGTTTTAAAATTAGATAGATGTTTTACAGCCTCTAAGTTGTATAGATAAACATGCACAAGTTGAAATGATGAGACAAAGAGGATGTGTATGACTGGATAGCAACTGACTGGGACTGCGAGAACTCTCTTATTGTCAGTATCTAAGCATCATGCTCCAGCTTGCTGGTGAAAACCTCGAGCACCTCAGGGGTCCTGTGAGAGGAGTCCCCTTGCTTTAACAATAGCAAGATAGTGTCCTCTCTTCTTTGCTCCATGATGGGAGCCTTCTCTTAGATGTTGGTGTAATTAATGTGTGTAAGTATGCTAGCAAATTAGTAGATTTTACTCCTAACAGTCTGGGACTGTACGGACATTGTGTAGTGTCCATACAGCTTGGCTGCTGGCAGAATCTGTCCACAAAATATTGTGCAATACTCCATTTGGAAGTGACGCACCTCTAGTAGGGGCTCCAAAGGTAGAAACACTCAAAGAGAGCTGCTAGAATAAACTCCTTTTTGTTGGTTCATCTATCCTCTTTGATAAACTGAATTTAAGTATTTAATGACTGATGTGTTTGTTGAGCATACTGTGGTGGTATTTTACACCACACTGTTGTTTCTTTGAATGAAGCTCTCTTGAGGGGCCATATAGGACCAGGTTGTACTGCCAGAAGACTGCAGAAAGCTCAGGTTCCACAAAACGATATGTCATCATGCCCTTGTTTTGCAGGTAGCCACACGGGGATTAAGTGCATGGGTTTAGGTATCTTAAGCCAGCTCCTCTTCAGGACGTTATCCCTCTAAACCTGTGCATTGGGTGGCAATAACCATGGAAGTCTGTTGTTCCAGAAGATGGCTGTATGGGATAGGTATGCAGGTTTTCTCCACATCTGTGCACGTGGGCCAGCACAGAGTGAGACTTGGGCTTGCCTTCTACATTAGGCTCAGTGTCTGAAGGTTTCATCCCTTGATGCATGTGTATCTGTAGTTCCCTGCCTGTATAAGGATCTCAGGATTTCTCGGGATCAGAGTAGAGGCAGCACACAGCCCCTGTAGCAGGGAGTCCTTTTCCAGTGGTGTGAATGTTGTGTGCTAGGGCTCTTCCTAGCACTTCTGCCTTGCAAGAATCAATACTGTAAAGTCTCAATTCTTTCTTATGTCATCCATTAGTTTTCACAGCAGAAGCAGATTTAAGAAACAGGATCTCAAATTCTCAAAAAGGATAATGAACTATAATAACTGACAATGCAGCATATGTCTCTGTTGGAGAGAAACTAGCCTGACTTGTACTTGGATTTTGAACTTTTTATCAGTAATAGCACAGCTTTTTAATAGCATTATCATTGCAAATATCAATGAATAGTTGCTCTTTGCTTCCTCTGTCATAACATGGTTCCTCTTGAGAAAACTGAGAATGTTCATTCAGTTCAATCCAGTTTTTGCCAGTCACTTCATGTGAAAGGCAGCAGCTCCCCTCTGGCTTTGGAGCCTTGTCCATAAAACTGTGCATCCGTTGATACCACTCCTGGGGCTAGAGGTGTGCTGGGTTATTTTCTAGCTTCTACTGCTCAAGGTTGAGTTTCATATAATGTTTTAAGTTGCAAATAGCAGAATACTGGAAGTTTCACCTTCTCCTCCTGCTTATGCACCTCAGAGAATCTGTATTGGAGAATAAATTACATTTAAAGACAGTAAGAGCTTGAGACACAAAGCGTGAGATACCTTCCCAAGAGGGAGAGGACATATTCTTGCATCTCAAGTCTATTCTATGGGGATAAAAAGCCTGGATGTAGGCCAGCCTGAATTCAAATCATAACTAGTCCTGAGATTTATTTGATCTCCAAACTCCTGAGGTCAGTGTTTGTTCATGAGGCTCAGAAGTCATCCCTTTGCTGCAAGGATTCTGGGATCACTTCTGGCCTATGTGGTACAGGAGATCAGAGCTCTGTGGTTTTGTTTGGCCTAATATATCTGTGCTTCTGTGAACTGGAAAACAGCAAAAAGTGGAGCAGTTGTTTGTCAGAATAGCTTATAGTCTGAATTAGCACTCTGTTTAACTCAAACCCTTATTTTACCCCCCATGTCGTGTTAATTAGGTGCTATTTTGAGTTCAACAGGGGATGTAGTGTTAACCAGACCCTTCTTTTGCTGTTACTTCTTTAAACAGTTAACTTGACACCAAATCCTGCAACATAATTATTTCCATTATTAATGGCTTTCACCACTAAAGTATTTTTAGCCTTGTAAGAAAACACACAAGAGAAAGAAAGGAATCCACTTGCAGATAAACATAAAGGCTCAAGTAGGACTTTCACTGCAGCAGCTTTTTTTTACTGCCTTGGATCTTGGCTGCCTGCGTGTGTGCAGGGAAAACCCTCCGTGTGACTGTGGCCTAGCTGGTGGTGTCTGTCTTTCCAAGAGAATTGGATGAAATGATCTGGCACTACTATTGAAGTTTGCTCTTTTTTTCTGTTAGGAAAGGAAAAAGCGAGGATAAGGGAGATGACTGAAATGAAGTTTTTGCCTCTGACACCCACTTGCAGGTGTAGCCCTCCTTCTGGAAAATTAAAAACAAAACACAAAGTGTCAGGCACTCAGGCCTTGCAAATTTACACCAGTCCTGAGCTGTAAAACCACTGTTTTCCTCTTGCTTTTTGGTTATGCACCCTTATGAGCTTCAGGCAGCGTTGGGTGTACTTGAGATGACTTGGCCAACAAATTCCAGCACTTACTAAACAAGAGGCAGAAAAAGAGAAGTTTGTAAGAGGGAAAACACAGAAGAAAGAACAGTATCCACCTTTCGGAGGGGTGAAATTTAATTGATGTTACTAATAATAGAGATTTTGCATTCCATGTCACTGTCAAAACTTTATCTCTGCTGTTTTTCTTAGTGGGAAGAATAGAAACAAAAAAACTAGTCACTTCTGATCCTTCCAGACCAGCCATCCTCACGGTAATTTTACCCTCTTGTCTTCTGGATAAACAATTTCCAGAAAGTAGTGGTAACTGTTTGCAATTAAAAGTTTCCATCCTGAACACTTCCATAGCATCTGTATTCCATATTTTATAGCATCTTAATTCTAAATCTCCTGTTTCTAGATTTTGATTCTATTCTTGATTTTTTTGGAGGTTGGGTTGGGTTTGTTTTTTTCCCCGTGGTAGCCCATGAAGGTACCCAAAACCTTGAAGAAATTTGATTAGTTCTTTTACTTTAAAATACAAATTATATAAAGTGATTTATTTTCTGTTTTTTTCTCAGGTTTATAACTATTGCTTTTATAGGTGTGTCTCTGTAGTGGCCTTCATTCCATGGATTCAGTGTATTTCAGTGGATTTCATTACCTTGGAAAACAGATCTCTGCCTCACACCTGTACTTACATGCACAGCTGAGCAGAAAATTGTGCACACTTACTTGAGGTGGGAAATAGTAACACACATATTCTGAGAAAAAAATTCACATCTTTTCAAAATTGGGATATTGCAGTGTGATTGCATTATTAATGGGACACTAGTTAAAGTTTTTTGCTTACTTTCTTTTTCATACAGCTTCTAGGTCCAATTCCATTCCAAGTTCCTTTTACCTTTACAAACTGGTAGATTTTTAGATATCTTGAAGCAAAGTTACTAAATGTTTTAGTTTTGCTATGGGGAAAAGGTAAGGGCACCTACCTTTCTGCACGTAACACATTAATTGGTATTGCCAAGCCTGTATATAAATATTTCCAAAACCATTCAGGGCAAAAAGAGCAAAAGCTTTCCAACACCTGTCTTGCAAGAATATGCTGGGATTTATGGCAAAATGTATAAATGGTTGCAAGAGATTTATGAAATCTACTGGCAAAATCTATAGTTAGTTTTTCATTGTTTAAAAAAATTTAAAAAAAACCAAATGCCCCTTACCTCAAACTTATGGCCTCGTTTGAAGCTCAGTTGAATTTTGTCTCTCTGGAGACCTCAGCAGGCTTTGGATCACACTGATAGTCCAAAAAAGGCAAGTGTTTGCACGTTAAGAGGTAAGGAAAGCCTGTTGGGTCATGTTCTTCATCACTCTGAATCCACTGAGGTTTCCCTATGGTATTTATGTGATTTTTTTTTTTTTTTACATCTAATTTTAAATTGCTTCTGCAATGGAGCCTCCATCAGCTGCCTAAGGGAAGTCTCCCACATTTTGGTAGAGCTGTCTTCCTCAACACAGAATTCATGTTCCCTCTCAGAGTTGAAACCCTCACTCTTGGTTACATCCAATGCTGACAGATTGTGTATCTATCTCCTCACTTGGAGATACACACCTCAGCTGACCTTTAAGGACATGGGACTGTTCCCTGTCCATAAAATTTGTTTCTATTCTCCTCTTTCCTCTCTCAGGCTAGTACTAGTCAGGAGCTGCCCTTACCTTTTAAAAAGGCAGTTTCCTTGGAGGTAGAAGAAGGGACATGTTCTGCTTTGCTCTTCCAGCACTCTCTGTGCACCAGCTGTGGGCTCCTTGCAGCACTGATGAGGGAAGAGTGGGTGGCACTCCCAAACCAAGTGACCTGTGTTCCTCCTGATAGGGAGAATAACTGCTGCTGTTACCATTGCTAATTTTAATACAAATACCATTTTTGCTTGCATGTTTTAAAGAGGACCAGTAGGATCAGGCATAAGGCCATGGCTCTGCAAACAAAACCACTTAGATTGTGTATTATGTTCAGTGCTTGTGTTTTGCCAGGCACAGGTGGGGTCTTTCCCTAGACTGAAAGTGCCACTGCATTATAACTAATAGATAATAACATCTGAGAGTAATTGTTTCATTACTTTAAGAGTCAGGTCATTTAGTGGGGGATTTGCTAATTGACAAACATGTTGTTCAGCTCTGCATCTCCATTACAGAGTCTGTACCAGGCTGTTCTTTTACTTAGATGGAGACTTGAAGTCATTAATCATCATAATAAATACAAACAAGAAATAAGAAAACAGACAAATAAGTTGGACTTCAGTGCTTAATTTTAGGCTTGTTTTAGGATTCTCCTCAATGCTCCAGGCAAGTAGGAATAGATAATAAGGGATTTCCCATGCTAGTTGTAGCCTTTGTCTCTAGGTGACAGGAGGGGCAGGAGGCAAAGGGGGGTAGCAGGGTGATTACCACAGCTTGGATTTGACCTGTCAGCCCTTGCAGCCACACAGCTGCCCTCCCAGCAGCCTGCCAGGGCATACCTGGGATGTATTGGTTCTCTCTGCCTTGGCCACCTGAGGCCACCTCGCTTCTGCTAGGGTCACGCTTCAGAGCAGAGAGAGGCAAGTTAGTTTTAGAGTTAAACAGAGGTGTAATACTAGTCTGAAAATAGGAATTCCCTTCCTGGTTCTGCTACACGCTTCTGGTGATGCCTGGGACAAGTTGCCTCTCTTTCAGTTTCCAAAGAGTCACGGAAATACTAATTTCCACTAATTTCCCATCACCTTGCCCTGTTTCCTCCCATAAATGTTCTTTCAGGGAATTTGGAACAATTCTGCACTTTACTGATAAAAAGTATTTGCTTCACCTCTGCAAAATGACACTTAATCCACCCCAATGTCCTCTCACGAAGGTGAAAGACCTGTTAAGCCTGCAGTGATGCACTTCTCAAGAATTTCCATCATGAATAAAAGGAGTAGTGATTCTGACTGGATTGTTGGGCTTGTATGTGGATCTCACTACATTAATTTCTTATTGCACAGATGATTTTGAACAGCTTGGAGATTGTTTTCCTGCTGAATAAATCCTCCTTTGACAGAGAAATGCCACTTTTATCCAGGATGTTTTTCAATTCCGTTTTTATCTTTTATCCTGGTCACAGATTGGTATCTCTTCACATATATTAATTGAAGTGAGTGAATGCTGATTTGATGGGTTAGTCTCTGCTGTTACTGTAACCTGACTTCCCTCCAATAAACTAGATAGCATGGGATATTATTTTTTTCAACTGCAAGATATGAAGTGGATATGAAATGAGAGGAAGTTGTACCATATGGTGTTCGCGTTCTGTAAATCACAATTCTTACCCCGCCAGCTGTGAGTCCCCTCATGTGCCTGAGTAATGCTTTCTGCAGGGAGTTCTGATGTGATGCGCGGGCAGGGTATGGCCCAAACCCTGTCCCCAGCTGAGGGAACATCACACTCTCTTCCAATACTGATTCTGGCATACAAGGAAACAATCAAGACATTCATTTTCTTCCTGTCATTTCAGCAGCATCACCATTACATTTGTAGCTCTAATTTCAGCCTAGGAAGAAGGCAGAGGAAGATGGTCTGTGTTAGGTTACAAGCACAAAACCAGAAGTGATTGAATTGCTTTCTCTCCAGTTATCTCTACTCATCAGCTGAGCCCAAGGAGCTGCTTGTGTGCCTGGAGCACCCTGCTGGGAGCACTGGCAGCTGGAAGGCAATTACTCCTATCATTTATGCCAAGACCCCCCCGAATGCCGAGGATGGGAGTAGGTAAAAGATGGATAGATGTAGTGCTTAGGGGTATGTTTTAGTGATGCTTTTTGTCAGTGTTAGGTTGATGGCTGAACTAGATGATCTGAAAGGTCCCTTCTAACCTATAATTCTATGATTCTGTGGGGGAGCTGAAGGCAACTGAACTTTCTGGTGTGTTTTCCACCTTCTGTTGTTGCTAGGCAGAGTTCATGTGCTTGGGTGCCATCAGTGAGACTTCTAAGCCACACTGGAAAAAATATTTAAAATAAATACATTGTGCTGAGATGAAAGAAATAACATTTTTAGGATCACAGAGATCCAAAATTTCTTTGGACCAAAACCTGTTTTACCATATGTTGTGAAACTGTGCCTTGAACTCCAGTTAAGCCAGACTTTCACAGATCAAACTTATTTTATTTTGTGGAGTTTGAAGATATGGAACAGTTTAAGTAGTGCTTAGTCATCTTGAACTTGTAAAGCCGTGTAATGAAGAAATGCCAAATGAAACTCTTAGTTTGCAAAACTCTGCCATGAAATTTTTATGAATTTTGTAACAGATCTTGGAACACAGAGAATAGCTCATTACTATGTAAGGCTCAGCATTAAATGGTCCTCTTGCACTGCAAGAAGTTTTGAAGATTCAGTGTATTTTTCAAATATGGTTTTATTTCTAAATTAATTAAGTAAACTGAACCATACAAGTAACTTCTACTTATGAGAATTACCACACGAAATTCATGCAAATAAAGTCACACAGGTGCAAGAATGTTTGCAGAACATTGCTCAAAAGCAAAGTAGCTCTGTCCCTATTTGAAAGGTTCAAATATCCTGCTTTGTAACCAAAAATGTTTTTAATTGAAGGATGACTTTCACTGGCAACTTCTGGGTTTTTTTTCAATATGCCTTTGTGATCAATTATTGGACAAAAATTTTCCATGATCACAATTCAAATGTGCTGTTTTAAATGTGTGTGGTAGAAAACTTTAGTGGGCACAGAAAGGAAGGTAAAATTAGCTTTTATTCATTATTTAGCTACTTTTTAATATTTATGACCAGCTCTAATTGTACTCTATTTCCTTTTTTACTTTTTGAGAGTGCCAATATAGTTAGATTCTGTAGAAGTGGTATTTTGGGGCAAATATAAGAATTGCTGACGTCAAGTGTTTAAAAACTGAGACTGGCCACAAAACCTGCTTTCCTCATTCACCCTATGATTCCTGAGCCTTCAGATATACTGAGATATCATATCACATTTTCTCTAGGAGAGCTAAAAACCTAAAACTGTGGCATTGTTATTTTTCCTACTGGTAGGTAATATGTTCATCTGATGATGTGATCCAGATACTGGGTCATTTGGCATCCTTGTAGGGTTCATTATAAAGTTACAAGAGCTGGAATAGTATGTTGGAAGGCTTGCATTCTTGTGGTGGTAACTGAAATCCTTTAAGTGTCTGAGCAGAGATTATAATGATGAATATCTGACTTGGTCTGAATTCTTTGTCTAGGGAAAAAAGGGCTCATCTGCTTTGAGGGCAAGATTAAGGAAATTAGTTCGGTCTCGTCTGTTTGCTGGTCTTTGAGAGTAGGCTGGTGGAATGCAGGGACTTGGTCTCTTGTGAGGAAAAAGAGCAAAAGCTTTTTGTAATGCATAACAAAAAGGGGTTTGGTTCTTGCAAGCAATGAAGGATATGGCACAAGACTGTGGCTGTTTTACCTCTTGTCTCGCAGGCTCACAGATTTGCCTTCAGCCTCCCCTCTGCTCTGGAACACTTCTGCTTCCAAATCCAGAAACACCAATATACATTCACACCAATATAGGTTCACCCTTTGCCCCTTGCTGGCCTATGTATGGGTTAAGAAAATCCCTGGATAGTGCTGATGAATTTCTGTTCCTTTGAGGGCACAAGATCACTCACTCCAAGAGGTGTGTAGGACACAGCAGGGCAAGCTAGTGTGCCTCTCCTGGAAGGAGGAGGGTGAAGACATTTCCTGGTTTTGTGCAGGCAGTTAGCTCTAGACCACCAAGTTTGGACCCAAAGGGCAGATGGGTGGAAGTCTTAGTTCTGGGAAAAGCTTAGTTGGGAAAAGTCTTGAAAGAGCTTAAATCCGAGCTCACAAGCACCAGGTTTTCCCAAGATGTGTGAGTTCAGGAAGCCAGACTTTACTTCTGCACCTCAGAGAACTTTTTGTCTCCTTAGAAAATTTGTGTAGAAGAACTGAGCAATCCAGCTGGAAACCATATCAATTAGAGATGCACTTTGAATGTATTACATACTATAAAAGATCTAAGTTCTGTGCAAAATGAAACCAAAATTGGTGGATATTGTGGCACTGATACTTCTGTGTCTCATTTTCCCTCCTGTGAAATTGTACCCTCTAATTTTCTAATGCATTTAAGCTAACTTTAGAAAAGTTTGAGAACTTTGTGAGACTGATGGTCTCCCATTACCAGACCAAGTAATGTCCTTGCAGTTCTGCAGGATACAGGGATTGGGAAGTGACATTATAAAATAAGAAAAATACAGCTGGAATGTTTAATGGATAACAACAGCAAATGCCATTTTCTTCATTCAGGGGGATTTTTTATTTTTATTAATAATTGTCCTTCCTTCCATATCCTCTGGTGTCTGTCAAAAATACTACTCTTGTAGTATGCTCTGAACAAGTTCCCTGCAAGAGCAAGCAGAAGTCCAGGACATGTTCTGCAGTCCTGGGAAGCATGGCAGAGTGTGGCAGGTCCTCTCCTCTTACAGGCGTAAGCATGTGGCCTTCCAACACTCCTGACAGCAAGGATGGAAAAGAGAAGTGTGGGCAGCCAGAAAATAAGCATGTGCTACGATGTGCTTATTCTTGGGGGCTTGCTGGGAAGCCAATGTGTGCATGCTCCCCCAGCATGGTGAAGCTGCACCAGCTCCAGCAGAGATGGTTATTGTGACTAGCTGGTGTGCACTGTCTAACAAGGCAGGAGGGCAGCCAAGCACTGTAGAAGTTCCCTTGTCTCAGGACTTGATTTCTTGCTTCCTTCTTGCCCAGCCTTTGATTTTCCTCCTCCTCCTCTTCTTCCAAGAGGGCTGATGATTCTCTTGTGGTTTTGGAACACTTTCTTTCCCTAGTCTCCTGGTAGATGCACTTTGCCATTCTCTCCCATGTTAGAATCATAGAATTGTCTAGGTTGGAATGGACCTTTAAGGTCATTGAGTCCAACCATTAACCTAACACTGCCAAAACCACCACCAAACCATGTCCCCAAGCACCACATCTACCCATCTTTTAAATACCTTCAGGGATGGTGAATCAACCAGTTTCCTTTGCAGCCTGTCACAGTGCTTAATAACCCTTTCAGTGAAGAAATTTTTCTAACATCCATCCTAAACCTTACCGGCACAACTTGAGGCCACTCAAGCCTTCCTTGTCATTCCCACTCTTCCCTTGCAGAGTCTCTTCCTGACTATGATACTCCCAGCTCTCTTCCCCTCATCTCCTGTGCAAAGAGTGCTAATGGGTACTTTTAAACCTTTTTTCTGTGCTCGCCGTGTCTTGTGTCTATACCATGAGTCAGTGGATGGTGATGCACCTTGGTTGAAGTCACAGGGGTCAGGCTCACCTGCACTTGCTGAAGGCACAGTTAATGAGCAGCTCTGGGAGGCTGCTCCTGGATGTGGCAGGAGAAACCAGGGAAGAAGGTGTGTATAGTGAGTTATTATTGGTGCATTTGCTTCAGCCTGCCTGATCCTGTAAAGGAAGGTCCAGCCTTGTGGAGCCCAGTATTGAACTCTGGAGACTACTGAGTAGGGTTATTTATAGGTACTCTGGCACCGATGTTCATATCAAGAGCTATTAAAAATAATGAGATGCTGCAGCTTTACTAATGGTTTAAGAGGTTCTCCTTGCTTCTCAGTATGAGGCTGATCTGATGCAGCCATTTTCATGATAGCATCTTACAGTGTTTTGTCTTTATGAGTACATCTTGTTCTGGCTTGTTTCAGGAATCTGCTCTTATCTCTAAGGTCTGCAATTGTTGGCCTGTAATTAGGACCAATATTACAGTGCTATTACTGCCCTGGTCTGAACTGCTGGCTATTTTTAGATATGACATTCTTCAGGTGTTGTTTTTTTCCATAGCTTATTTCTCTCATCATGAATCAGCAGGCTGCTGAGTATAAAATAATACTGGTTTTTAGAACAATGAGTGATGACTTCTGTAGATACCAGTTATCCAGATACCAGATGGAGACTGTGGTCCAGCCCCAGGCTGAGGGGAACTGTGGTCAATATTCCTTTCTGGTGTCTTGAAATACTAAGTATGGGCCTTCCTGTGGACCAGGTAGTTGAGTGAATTTACACTTAATCTGCAATCAGATACTCGGCATGCACACAGCTCGTCTAGGTAACATGTAACTGTGAATTGTTTGTCAGTAAGCTAAATACTTTTAACATCTTATTGAGAAAGAGCCAAGTTTATGCCTTATGGAGGACTAATAACAGGAAGCTTGATCTCATGAAAATTTGGGTAGAAACTAGGACATGTGATGTGTCTGAACCCTACAGCTGACGTCTCAGCTCTCTCAACTTGCATCTCCTCTTTGAATGTTAGCCCTCCGGTGGCTGTCATATCCTCGAGTCCCAGTTAGTATTAACCATAGATAGTGCAGCTTTTGTAAATAAGTGGCAGCTTCATATTTTGGAAATCTTCTTTGGATGCCCTTAGGTTTTATTCACAAATAAAACTATATTCTCTTCCTTTCTTAGCACTGTCGTTAAAGAGAACTTGCTTTCTGTTACACCTCTAAACCAAGTCCAAGAGGTACTAAATGTAAAAACCCACTGAGCCTGGTGAAGAAAAAACCCATGCAACTATTGAAGATGCAGTCCTTGATTCTGCAGGAGAAACTTTTAAGACTTTAATATCCCAGGGAGCAGGACAGTCTACTTAAAGGCGCAGACTGAGAGGTAATTAAAGCTAAATTAGAAACAGGCAGTCTCCATCTGTGATTCTAGAATCCTATAAAATACTTACATTAGAAATGCAAGACATCAGAGCACAGAACTAGAAAAGCAGAAATCAGGAGGTTGCCTCCAACACAGATGTTTGCTGCCCATGCATACCAAACAAGTCATCAGAATGAAAGATAGAAATGGGATCAGAAAATGAAACAGAATTCACCCTAAAATAAAGCTAGATCTGTGAAGAAATTTTCATAGAAACAGAAATACTTGAAAGCTTTAATTTTGAAAAAATCTCAGGAGTGAGAGTGTGCAGTTAATCAGTTATGATGTTACAATTGATATGAATTATTCTTTATAATCTGACAGGAATCATAGGTATCAACAACAGAGAAGCATTTAATTTTTTTTTTTTCTATGGGAACTGTCATTGTTTTACCTATACTGGCTGGCTAATTATTGTTTAAATCTAAGGAGTGTTACAAAGCTTAATTCATTAATGTGTTTAAACATGCATCCTCATGTATGTTTATGGAAATGTGCACATTTTCAGATTTCAGTAATTTGTTGTTGTGGTTTTGGCTGCTCTAGTCTTTTACATTGTGCTTCAGAAGGAAATTTAGTGATAGTTAGAAAACCTGCATTTCTATATAGTGGCATTTTAAGCCTTACTTACATTTCAAGTGAGAGAAATACATCCTGAGATATGGCTGACCAGGGCTGAAACTGCTGCATACCATGACCAGGCTTCATGTGGCAAGCTGTGGGTCCAAGCCCATGACCCCACCATCCAGAGGTCTGCCAGCAGCTTTCCCTGCAGAAGACACGAGTCAGTTCTGTGGATGGAGAGAGGATGTTTCAGCCCCTTTTGTAGAGGCTCTGTATCCAGCTGTCGGAAGAGAGAAGACCTCATGACTGGAGTGGCTGAACGTTGTGACTCTCCTGAGCACCTCCAGCTACGGCCATCACAGCCTCATTTCTCTGGCTGTGAACATGAGCCTCCTCTGTAGGTAAATGCAAGAAATTAATAGCACTGATAAAACTATCCTGTGGACACTCATGCAGAGACATGAAATGCTAATGTGGTTGTTCACCGAAATGAAAAACTGCCCCACTTCAGTAAGGGACTGCAGGGACAGAAATATTTCTCAGACCAGTTTTCTTCTTTCTGATTACTCTGCCCTCCGTAGGAAAGCAGAAGAGAAATCCTCCTAAAAAATTTGGCTACTAACTAAATTGAAGTGCAGGGGCTTTTTTAATATTTTTTTTTCAATTCTGTAAATATCTCTTCTCTTTAGGGAAATAAATATATCTTTATTAAACTTGCCAGGAAATACTGCTGAAGATCATCTGTTATTTTTAGCATTTCGTCTCTAAATGCATACATGTGAAATTTCTAGACCTCAGTGAGGTTTCTCAGTGATTAATATAACTCCCCATTTTGCCCCACTGCACAATGCACTTGTGTTATGCGAACTGAATCCAGCAGTTTCTTTGCAAGCTTCTGGAAACCATGTACCCCAGCCAGCCATCAGGGCTTTCCTGTACCTCATCTTATCTCATCCTATTTCATCTCCAACTTGAATTGTAGCTGGCTGGGGCTGTCAGTTGTTGCCTCTCTTCCCCTGCCCCTCCTTGCATGTGTGTTTGGGAGGACAGGAGGACGGGGAGGACATCAGGGGCACCACATGTGCATTCCCCCCCATCCTTTGCTCCAGCTCCTGACTTCCTGGGCTTTGTTCTCAGAAGGCTGCCACACACTTGCCTCACTGACTCTCTCCTGTTTTTTTCTGCTTCCCCCTATTCTAGAAGGTGCATAGGGCAGACACCCCTCCTGCCCTATTCCTGCTGTGGAGTCGAAGTAATTTTATCTTGCATTTTGAGTTCTTGGCTTTCTTGGACATTGGAAACCCACAGGAAGGTATGGTATATGGGGATAATTAGAGTCTCCTGGAGCACCCTAGAAAATGGAGGGCTGCTGAATCCCTTTGGGATGCTCCAGACTTGAATACCGGGCACTGCCAATCAGTCAACCTTTGTTCCATGACAAAATACAGCTTGGGGATTAATACAGTGCAGGGAGACAATTCCAGCTGCTTCTAATTTCCTCACTAGGAGCCCATCTGTCTAGCTGCCAGGTTGTGATAGACTTGTATTGCTAGTTGCATTGACTCATACTCGCTTTCCTAATGATGCATGGAGATCAATTACCCATATGTTGTTTCCAATGTGTGTATCTGCCTTTCGTGCAGTCCCTCCTGAGGGGTTATTGATGTTCCTGTGGAGCATAAGAAATGGTTGGGACTCTTGCAAGCAGCCTCTCTACTAATCTGTGAAGACATCCTGAGGAGGGAACTGGGAAATTGTTTCCCTTCCCTTACAGTGTTGTGTGATATATGTGCATATGAGGTCTCTTTAAATGGGTTTTCATTTCTTTTTGATTTCTTCATTAAAGGGTGTGTCACCCATATCTTCTCCCTATTGCTTTTGGCTAATGGGCAGCCGGGCAAGTTTGTCAGTATCGTGTCAAGACTGGAAGATAGAGGAGAGTGAGATGGTTCATCCTCAGTGCAGGTAAAAAAGGCTTGTGAAAAATACCCTGAACGTGCCTGCCCCCTTTATGCCAAGGCAGCAGTTGTGCCCATGGGCCACTGGAGGCCTGTTGGACTCCTCGGTAAAGGCAAAGAATCAGCATGTGCTCATTTAGGGTACCTGTTTTATTTGTATTCATTTGCTTCCATTTCCTGTTATTTCAACATTAGAGTTATATTCTGAGTTGCTTCTTAGTTGCTCTATTATGGACTAAGAAATGCACAACACTTAAACACAGCATCTTGCTTCAATCATATTAGACTCTGTTTTGCTTTCTTACTGAAGGCTCTTGACTTTTCATTAGGTTTTTGAAATACTGATGTTAACCCTAAGTGGACTGGGATCTGCATGGTGAGAGAGAAAGCCTATCTCAGGCCACATTGCCACAGATAAATGTAAAACTGCTCAAGCACATTTGATTAATTTTTCAAGAGAGCCAAGTGGCTGGACCTGCTGCACCATTTGCTCACAGCAGCCGGAGCCGGACAGTCTGGTGGGGCCCAGAGATGGTGTTTATCAGGGAGGCTGCTTATCATCGTTGCAGAGACTTACATCTTCTGGCTTCAATTACATGATGATTACTAGATTAGAAAAATGCCTCATTAACACTTATTACTTTTAGTAGGTTTGTTTTGACTGACTGGATAAGCGACACAATAGGAAGTAACAGGACTTTCTGTACAGAAATAGAGAGTGAACATTCTTTATCGTGGCTTAACTTGGCAGAAGCAGAACTATACCACTGAACCCAGCTTTTGCAATATTTTGGACTGCAAGTATTTATTAATTCTTAACTATATGAAACCTCTTTACATAAATATATCCTCACGCTGAACAGCTATTTTAAAATGCTTAACTCTTCCCTAATTTCATTTTTTTGGAGTCCTTATGATGACAGAATCAGAGAATTAAATTCACTGGCAGTGTGGTAGCTCTGTCTTGTGGTTACATGTGCTTTCCAGTAAGCAAAAAACTTCTGCTTTTGTATTTTGGCAGGTCAACACTCTTGTAAGAGGCAATGTGATGCTGATTTGTTAGGCTGGTTGGTCTGTTTTAAAATAATTGAATTACAGTCTGAGGCACATGCAGCATTTCAATAAATAGCAGCAGTGCTGTCTGCAGGTATTTCTGGGGTTTGGTTTGCTTGGGATTTTTTCTCTTCTGTTTCATTACTTATGAGAAGCAGAAACAGACTACTTAAAAGCAAATAGGAGTTACCAATCTGGATCATGCTGGTAGTTCACCAAGTCTGGTTATGATAATAGCTAAGTGCATCACGGGAAAGTATAATATTATGCAGCAAAGAGTATACTTCTTTCCACAAAAATGACCTTCTTAATCTCTTCTGTCTCCCTCCCCCTCTCCAATTGTGAAGAGATATGTTCTAACATTAATTCCAAATTTTTTATTTGTAATCCACACTATTGTTCCTGGATTGTTCTCATGTGGCCTTTTTTGGGACCGTGAGTCCTGCTTGTTCCCCTGTCTGAAGCCATTTCCTAACCCTGCAGGTTAGGTCCTGAGCATCTGGGCACTCTTGAGGCATCTGATCCCCAGGGAACCAGGACAGAGGACGGATGTCTGAAAGATGTCTGTGAAGGGAGGGGAAATGTCATTAGGACTGAAAGAAACCCTGCAGAAAAGCTAGGAATAAACAGATTTGGGAATTAACCTTGCATAGCAAGGAAACCGAGTATCAAATTGGGCGGGATGGAAACTTTTTTGTGAGTTTTATATTTTTGGAATATAATTGCATGAGATGACTGCAGGATGTGCCTCAGGCTGAGTGGAAATACCTTGGCTGCCTGTTATTCTGCGTGAAATTCACCAAGCATTTTCTTGCCAGCTCGTGCCCACCACTCCTGGTGGTGGCTTCATTACTGGCTACCTGTGAGTCAGGTGCTCACAGCACAGTGTTGACATGTCATATTGCCCAAGGGAGCCTAACAGGATTTTAAGGTGCTTGATCTCAGACCATTCAACAGCTAAACGTAGAGGCTGTGAACTTCATTTCCTTCATCCATCAGGTCTCTGTTTGCACAGATGTCGATGGGTGACAGCAGCATGTTGATGCATGTAACGACACAGGAGGCATCTCTACAAGAGGTGAGACTGGTTGCACTGTAAAGGTGCACTGTAAAGGTTGTGTACCTTTACAGTGGGAAGGGGAAAAAAAACCCAAATGCAATAGAATCAGGTATTTTTGTACACAACTTATAAACAAACAAAATTGCATCAAAATCGCACTTCCTTGAATGCCAGAGAAGTCGGCCAGTAACCCAAGGCCGTGTCCTCACTCACATCCCCAACACTGGTCACAGTGGTTAACTCCCTGAGGCTGGCTCGGAAGGCTGCTTCAGTCACCTCCTGATGCACTTCTTCAGCCATGCTTGAGGTTTCTTTTGATGCAAACCATCTCTCCAGGCTTCTCATGCTGAGCTGTCACTCATACACGCATTTCTGACCAAAGCCATTTTCTGCAGAGCTTCACCGTTCAAGGTTCAACAGCCTTTGGCCTTTCCCCAGTTTGGGAGGGGAGGAGGGATGCATACATAAAGCTCTGCCAACAAACATCTGTCAAGGACTGTTTAGATAGCTCATCCCCAAGGCAGCTCTCTGTCTCTTTAGCTCTGCCACATTTTTTTTCTAGGCTTCTGTGAATTTTGGATTTCCTGGATTTTCTTTTAATCCTTTTATGAGACTAACTAGTTACTTACCTGTGAAGGGACATGATACCACCATCCCCTCATTGGTTTTGTGGAAGTTTCTTCTGAGTTTAGCTGGTAGATTGAACCCTTCCAGATATAAATTCGTTAAACAGCACATTTATAAATATCTGACTTACTAATTTAAACCAAAACTTTTCGGTGTCTTTTGGCTGCAACTTTTGCTGGATTGATTGAAACTGCACTCTTTTTCTGCAGATAAAGTGTTTGTTAACATACTGACCCAGGCTTTTGTGCTGGTCTACTGTCCTGTTTACAGCAAGTTGAAACCAGATATGCCTTGGTAAAATACACTCTTCCTATGTTTTTTTAAAATAAATTTTATCAATTGATAAAACATTGAGGAATTTTATCAGTTTCTCAACACTGTCATGGAGGCACAACTCTGGAAACATGAAAAGTATGTGCAACTGTCAGACTTCCCGCTTCTTTAGAAACGTTGATTATTATCAGTTAAAACAGGAGATTTGTGAAGTGAACGCTCATTAGAAATTGAGGAGTACCCACTGGGAATACTCCATTGAACTCCAAATGAGATTTGGGTTAAATGAACTAGGGCACACTACACATCCCTTTCCACCCACTATCCCCAGAGGGAATGGAAGAGATGGATGCTATTTCCCAAACAGGTCCATCTTGTGGATTAATCCCTTTAGTCTTATTTTGTAATAGAACTGTGGCTTACAATGTCTTAAATAAGTTATTTTCCTAAATATGCAAGAAACTGTTTCCATCTTTGATAAAGGTGTTTTCTAGTGTCCCTCTTGGTGTTACTAAAAAAAGCCATTAACCGTTTAAATAGCCTTATATGAGGCAGTTTGTATAACAACTGAAGAGCAACAAACACAAAACAGTGTCTCTCTAATACATATCCCAAACACACCTAGTTAGATTCGGCATCTTTTAATTAGAAGCTTAACATTGAGCAGTATTAATACCGCAATTAACTTGGAATGTTACTAATGGATTTTCTAAATACATTTTTATGCAAGTTGTTACTACCCAATTGCTGGGGGCAGGGGAGTGCTGGGGAACCATACAAGCAGTTGCAATAATGTCTGGGACTAATTGCCTCTTAGGGCTTGGCCTTGCCAATTGCTCAGTTTTCATCAGCTTCAGTAATTTATTTTTCACAAAATCAGAGTCAGAAAATATGAAAGCAATCAAGTAGGTTTGCTTTTGAAAGGCATCATCTGTTGTTCGTTTTCATTGAATGCTGAGGCAATGGTGGCTCTGGGCGGCTGCAGATGGAGTCCAGTTCCTGGCTTAGTTGGAGTTTCTGACTTGAGTGCATTGCTGCTGCCAGGACACTCCGCAATATTCATTAATTTTTAGCTACATCAAAGTTTGGGGGCAGGATGTACAACTTCTTTGAGGCAGCATTTAGATGTATTACGTCCCCTCTGCCAACTTTTGTACTTAGCAGTTGTGAGTCAGACCTTCCAAAGTAGTAAGATGAACAGTGTAAAAATAATAAGTAAACAGTGACTTTCTTCTCTTTGCCATCTGTTTTATGAGCTGTCAGGTGACACTCTTGACAGATTTTTAGCTTTTCTTTGTAATCACAAATTTACACTATTAAAAAAATGAAAGCTGAGACTTTCACTTAGTTATACCATTCTGGGACTGGGAGCTTTGAGAAACTCTTAAATGTCAGGAAATGTGGATAAAATCATGAGAGTTTACAAGGCTGCAGTGGGACAATAGAGCCCTCCCTTGGTGCTGCATGAGAACCTGCAGGAGGACTTGCACACCTCTTCCAGTGATGTCAAGGGATCAAAGTTTGTCAAGGGATCAAGATCTCCTGACCCAAGAACCTACAAGGACACAAGCCAGGAGTGGTTGACAAGTAAATGACACTAAGGAGACAAGCACCACAAACATGGTCTCCTTGGAAGGATTGTGTGGGATCCCAGTTGCTGCTTGCCCATATCTTCTGTGTTGGCTATCTGTGTATGGATAAGGAATTTCTTCTCTGGTAGTGAGCGTAGGGATTTACTTGTTATTCACAGAGAACTGTGCAACATTACGAAAAGAGTGTTTACAAGACAGAGCTCCTGATGGCATTCAGAGCTGGTTTTCAAAGTGACTGCAGTCTGAGCTACCAGGGCACAAGAATAAATCCTAAAATAAGCAATTGGGTTTGCAGTTGCATGTTCTGAACCCCTTGAGATTTTTTAGCTGCCTCCAGTAAGGAATTAAAAACAAAGGGACACTCTTAACCTTATATAATTCTTGCAGAATGGCCAAATTGGAGAATGACTGGAGAAGATGTCAAGAGATAAATTACTCTTGTAATGTGTTTCACAGAAATAAAGTAGAAAGTTGTTATCTTTCTGAATTCCCATGTTTGCATCACATTTGAAGTTGGTATTTCCTAATATGATTTAAATAAGTTGTGAATGTACTTCTCTGATTTTAAAAACCTGATTATTTTATCCCAAGGAAGATCTGTGCATCATCTGCATGACACACATTTTGGGACCTGCTTTTGTTCTGCTGAAAAGCCATTAGACTAAGGATGAGGAATGGCATATGTTGGAAACTCAGCAATGTAATTAAGTGCAAGAACTCTGCTACAGCCCTTGGTGTTAAACTACAGTCTAGATCCAGTCCTTGAGGAACCAGACAGTATTACTGATGAGTTACTGAGCCTGACTCACTGCTGAATTGTTTCTCTGTAGTCTAATGCTGTGCGGTGTGTGCTCCCGTGCTGGGGGAAATGTGAAGGCAGTGCCCAAAAGAGCAAGTGGCTGATCAAACCATTTCCTTTCGGTATTTGTGTTACAGTCTCACTTCCTTTTTTTGGAAGTGTGCAAGTGAAAAGTGTCAACTTTGCATGCAGAACGCAAATATACTCTTTTTCCATCAGCCAAGCCAAGACTTGGTGACATGCCTTAAAAAACAAAACCCCAACAACCAAGTACCTGGTAGTTGTGGCATTTTGGTTATGGTGAGCATGTGCTCTTTGGTCTGTCCAGGTGTGTGGAGTCCACAAGCTTTGTTCTGGAATTGGTGGAAGTTGAGAAATGAGCATTTAAAGCAAGATGTGTTGACTGTACAGAAAGCTTGATTTCCCCACCCTCAATGACACTTTCGCTTCGTATCAGCTCTCTGGCTTGTGCTCTATGTGTATGATGTTCCTACAACTCTCCATTGGTGCTCTGCATTATGACAGACAGCTACTGCGTGGTGCTTATGGAAGTGGGTTGGCTGAGGGAAGGATGTCAAGGAGAGGAGGCACAAACCACACTCAGGATGCAAAGAGGGCTTGAGAGGAAGAGGTGGATCATTGTCTTCTCCTGCTTGTGTTCTGGCAGATGTGTCCTCTCAGACGTGCAAGAAATTGCCTTTTTTTTTTTTTTTTAAAAGCTCCTAGAGGGGTAGAACTATGAGAGCTTTAATATTACCAAGGAACTGAGAAGATCTGGACCTGTGCTGAGATTTGCAGTAGGTATGATATTTAGTATATGCTCAGAGAAAATTTTAAGTGGTGAGTTGTCTGTACTTCTTACTGAACCCAGTCTGAATCCTTAGAGCAGCTGATCTGATTTCAGAAGACTAAAGAAATTCAGAGGAAAAATGGGAGAAGTGGACAAAACAATGGGAGATCTAACAGGCTGAAGGAAAACAGCTTTTTCTCAAAAAAATAAGGTATCTATGGGTAAAACCAGGAAGCCCATACCAAACCTTATACCGGTAACTGGGTTTTTGAGGTTTATTTTGATGTTAAAACTCACATGGATTGTTCTGAAAGTGACTGGCAAAGTTATCTCTGTTCTCATACCTCAGTACCTCAGTCCTTCTTGGTCACTGGCTACCAAGGATGGTAAGGAGAATAGGACCTAACTTCTGTTGAAATATTGAGGATCTCAGAAATGTTCTTTTCTGCATTATTTTTAGATATGTCAAACTGTCTTGTATGAACTAGTGCATTCCCCAATGCACTGGTTATAAGCCAGGTCTTTGGCCTTTCTGAGCTTTCGTTAGCAAAATATGTATTCTGTAAGTTTTACTCGAGATTAGGTATAGCCAATGACATTTGGATAACTGTTACTTTTTCTTGAAGAATGGGATAATAATTAGCAATTTCTCCTTATGTATTTGATATGCTCATATGGAGTGCAAGCCAGCCCTCCCTGAGGCTCGTTATTTTGTGTGAATGGCAGATGCTCATCTATGGTCTTCATCAAATGAAGAGCCTGGAAAAAATGGGATACTGCCTGGGATACTATGTTCAGGTGAAGGACACTGTTCCTCTCTGTCCCCATACCTAATTTAAAGAACCCAGGCACTTGATAAACTGGTGAGAACAGAGGTTTCGGTAATGCTGATTCTACTTATGACTAGAATAACTTATGTCTAAGCGTGCCATGGTGATTGGTGCTTTAGAGATGCCTCAGAACCTTCTTTCACAGGAGACACTGGGTAGCTGAGGTGGCAAGACTTCCTGTTGTCCAGCAGGTATATGGCAAAGAAGTGGCTGGAGGTGGCAAGTAGGCCTGTGAATTTGAGATCCCTGACAAAATGTCCTGGAAGAGGCTGAAAGTAAGTTTAGCTGCTGTGGGACCCATTTGGCTGCTTCTGAAGAGTAGATCAGGTAGGACTGGTTGAGGTAATATTTGAGTTCCCCACAGATTTACATCCATATTGGCCTTTTTTTGTGGCAGTTCAAGGTACAAGAAACCTCTTTACTTATGTGGGAATCTGGACACATTTGAGTGAGGACCTTTAGGAGTGCACTGTTTGCAAAAGACTACTTTGGAGACTTGTGGTGAGTCTCCAGCCTTCTGCAAATCAGCTAAAATCGGTCAATTTATTTCTGCCTTTCCTAATCCCTGGGAGGGATTTTTTACCAGACAAGAGCCCAAGTCACATACTCAAAGGACTTGCTGCTGAATTTTGCCATTGACTCATCACATGCCTATTGGTAAGCCATCTGCAAATAAGATAATTGGCAGTAATTTGAGTTATTTCATCTAAAAATCTCAATTTCCATTGCTAAAAAGTGAGCCTAATGCTTATGACACAAGGGTATTGTGTAGAAGAACTCCTGTATCTAACTGTTGAAGAGCTCTTTGCAGGTGTAGAGTGCTTGTAAATGGATAATTAGCATTATTTAACTGTACTTCCAGCCATTAAAACTCCACTGTCCCAAATGAAACCAAATCAAGCTTTTATTCTAATCTGTACAGAGAGAATATTTTTTTCCAGCCATAACTCTGCCATTTTCTCTCATCTGATCCACTTATTAGCTCTTGACAGCGAATGGAGTTCTCTCTAATCTGTCTCAGTCACTCAGATATTTCTAGACTTCATCCTGAAAACCTCTGCACATAGTTAACACATTAAATCCCCATTTTGTTCAATGGAGAAATTATCCCATTTCAAGCATTTGAGGGGCGAAAGCCCTACTCAGTAAGTAGGGGTGTAGGTTGAAAAATCCGTATATGCCATGCTCAGCAGGAAGCTTTTTAGACTGGTAGAAAAGGGATGTAATAGATTGACTGCAGAGACGGTAGCTCACCTGTTGCAGGTATCACAAAGCTGCAGAGAGCCTTTCTCCAAAGACAGTACCTGCCTTGGCAGTTCACATATACCCCTAAAAAGCACATGCTTTGTCTCTGCATATACTAAGATGCATCGAATAAGGATAACACAAGATTTTCTCTCTTCTTGGTTTCATGGGCTGAAGACAAGTTTGTTATTCATTTACTCAGAACAAGTGTCAGAGGAGGTTGTGGAAAGCAGCACAAAAAATGCCAATCTTTATCTGTAATTTCACTGTGACATTTATTACCATGTTTCACAAAAGTTATTTGCTTTATGAGGTAATTTCATGCCTTACTACTTCCTAATGCATCTTGCTGCTATCTTCAATTGTACAACTTTAGAAGTCATTTTCACAAAATCCTTTTTAGTTACCAGATTTTAAAATATTCAATACAGTCTGGCATGAACGTCATTAAGCTTTAGAAACTACAGATCTACTGTGTTTACTTTTGAATTTCATTTTCTATAAGAAGCCAGTGACATATGGCAACATATGATTGATGATACTTCTATGGTCTGGTGGAATCCAGTTACTCCAGTTCAGCAAAAGTTTACTTTTTGAAGGACCACAGTGGCAACATATTATCTTTGAAGTAGTTTTTGTGGTTTCCTATTTTCAGCTCCTTGCACTCTTCAGAATTTGTTATGCTGTGCTGAAATTCTGTCTCTACAGGTTTGATTCCTATTCCAGGTGGATGGTGTATTCTCATTTATACCCTTTCAGGTGTTGTGGCTGAGCTTGCCTTCTAAGCAAGAGAGCACAGGCTTGACCTAGAGTTCTTTGAAATCAGCCTTTCTATTTACTCTTATTAGGCTTTATACCTAGTTAACAACATGCTTCAGTCAGTTGCAAAAGCAACACAGCCCTTGCCCCAAATTTTTCTGCCCAAATCCTGGCACAGAGCAGGTTGTCATAATTTCTTTCATCCTTCTGCCAGTTTTGTTTTTTTTTTTTAGTTCAGCCTGAGTGTCTGCTGTCTGATGTTTCTGCCATGGGTTGTATGTTTTAGCGTAAACAAGGTTTGTTTTAATTTCTCTGAGATAAATTACCTAAAAAAAAATTAAATAATTGTTGCTTGAAAAAGCTAATTGCACTTAGTCACTCTAAAACGCACCAATTAGCGTGTCTCATTGCAGAGATGAAGGTGTGTCCCTGAGCCCCTTGCTCTGCTCTCGTGTCAAAGGCTGTTCCTAGTGAGCACGGCTGGAAATGGCTCCATCAGGGCCAGCAAAGCAAAGGTAGAGGACACGGTGCTAACCCCAGCCAAGGGAGCTCTTGTGCTCCAAGGTACAGAAAGGAGCATGCTTGCTGCGCCTTCAGAATTGGGGATGGGCCAGGAAAATAAAAAGGAATCAATGAGCTGTGCCTGAAGCTAAATGTGTAATTGATTTAGCAGTGTGAAGTTTGTATTAATGTGGAAGTGGGAATGGTGCACATGCGTCAGAGTGAAAGGAAAGAAAACTTCACAATTAGCGGAAAACAAAGAGTTAAAAACTTGTATGTTCAGATCTGAAGCTACTCAATTTTCTTAGTAGTTCTGAATAATGATGAATGGAAAGCTAGAAAAACCCCTGGATGTAAATATCCTTGTATTGTAGTTAGTCCTGCTAGATGTACATGTAAATCCAGCAAAAGAACTTCCACAGGTGAAAACGTACCTCAGTAAATGCTCTCACCCCCTCCTGCCTACCTTGCCCACTTTGGACTTCTAATGAGCAGGAATCAGGAAAGGACAGAGTTGGATTTGTAGTGAAATGTGGTCACATGCATATTATGTAATTACAGGTCGTGCCAGACAATAGCTGTATTATGTCACCCTGAGTAAAAAATGGACTACTGTATCAACAAGCTACTGCCTTTCATGATGTCAGTCTGCACTATGCCGTTAATTTGGCAGGCTTTTAAGAAAAAGAGTTATAACCTCTTTCCTCTTGAACACTTTATTAAATCCAGATTGATCTTTCATCCAAAATGTCAAGGAATCTGCCAGCAGCTTAGCAATTAATGAGAATAATGACTGGCTATAAAACAAACAACGGTGAATTAAAAGTACAGGTCATGTCTGTATTTGCTAACAAGATACAGATAATTTTTCCTTTTCTCTTACAGTTGTTCTTAATTCTCATTTTTAAAAAAAGACATAGATACTAGGAAGAGTCTGTTAATTACAGTTGAACTCAGGTTCCCATTTGAGTGCTCAAAGATTTTGGCTCACAAATTGGGGCAGCTTATGCTAAATCTGCTGCAGTGATTCTGGACCCAAACTTTTCCCTGTGCTCCTCTTTAAAGATTTCTGCCCCTGCTGCTGGGATTGCTCAGCTAACTATAAAGCAGTTGCAGATCTATTTAAGTCACAGCTGAATGCACTGGGAAAGACCCAAATTGATGTCAGTTTACTTTAATATGCCGAAATGGTACAGCATCTGCTTCACCAGAAGCTAAGCTTGTTCTGTAAGGAGGGAGGGAGACATCTAAAATGGGCAGATTGTTGGGACAGAAAATTCTTCTAAGCTTTCCTAAGCTCATCTATATAAACTAATGAGTCAGAGCTTTAAAGAGCTTTAATTCCCAATCAATTAAACAGATCAACTCTGAGAGAGTTTTGTACTTGAGTAGTTTTAGGAATCTAGCCTTAAGTTACTTTGATAGTAAGACTGAAGCTGTTGAATCACTAAGACTTTTCAGGGTTGTATCTAAAATACTGTAATTCCATTTAAAAATTCATACAACTCAGACACTATCTGTAAAAATTGTTCTCGAACAAAAAAACAGTGCACAATCCAAGTAAATGTACTGTTTCTGGTTCATATTTATATTTTAAAGGGTTTTATTTTAAAGGTTAAATGCTTTACATTTTTGGACAAACGTGGAAGTGAAACTGTGTTATATTTAAGTGCAAATTTTAACAGCACTTCTACTTTCCTTTCATGTTGACACAGACCACATTGGTAAGATTTTATCTGCATAAAAGATAAGAAACATCCCTATTACAGTACCAGGGAAGAGGAGTGAAAGTATAACTTAAGTCAGAGGCAAGACTCTTGGGTACTTAAGTGAAATCAGAGTTCTCCTAATGTGTTTAAGAATACATTACTTCTTTGTATAAAAACCTTGTTCTTTCCCTTAAAATAAAACACCAGAATCTCCTAAGTATATGAGAGCAAAAAGAATCACTGTACTAGCCTAAACCTCTAAACACCATTGGAGACATTCTTGCTTGAACAATGTGGGTTTATTTGCTTGGATTATTTAGCATGTGAAGATACATCGGTTGTTTCTCATCTGTTTCTCATATTAATATCAGAGCCAAAACTAATCATTGTCAGATCCTGTGTGGGAGAACTTTAAGGCTCCCTGTCAATTAGATACAAGTTTCAGCTTCTTCCTTGCCCTCTAAGAGGGGCCTTTGCTGACTCTCTGTGCCATCTTCTTTGAGCTACCAAACTGGTGGCATTGTCAGCATAGCAGCCATCAGCTCCTGATGGAGACCCCTGCTCTCCCCCATCCCTCACCCCCTTTGGCTCCACAGTCTCCTTGGTTGTCGTCTTGGGCAGAGGGTGCGAGCTGCATCTCTGCTAACACACAGCAGGTTTCTTGGTCAGTGGCTTCATATTAGGTCAGAAAGGTGCACCGTCGTTTCTCAAATGAGGGATAAAATGGCAAATGCCTGTTTTGGCTACAACTCTGCCCCCACGTTAGCCGGGGTACCAGCCCAGCTGTGAGATTCACGGTGGTTTGTGAGCATCTTCTGACTTCAGACGGGTGGTTTTCATGCTGCTCATGTCTGTTCAAATGCTGCATTTCTGTGCTTGGGTACATTCCCTGACCGCTCAGTCGAAATTTGTGATTAATTAGATATCATCAGGTTGAAATATAGTTAATTACAAAAACAGAGGTAATTGTTTCAAGGATGATGCTTGCATATATAATTTTTTCCTGTTGTGCTTTTTTTCCCATCTAATTCTACTGTTGAAAAACAGCCTCCTGTTTTTTGTTTTGCTGTGGAAAGACTTCATACAAAGAGGAGACACAGCTAGCACTCAGTTGTGTTGTCAGAACTTAAAAATGTTGTCGAGTGAAAGTGTGAAAAAATGAAGGAAAGGAAATAGGTTTTTCACTACCTCTTTGAAATCTAGTGAAGGACCCTAAGAATGGTAAAGTTCAAACTTGGCCATTTACCTTAAAAGTAGAACATTGAAAACCAGCTACTTCAAGCAAGAAATTTCTGTAATTTCTCTTTCTGTAGTGTGAACCTGCTTCTCCTGAATGGATAAGGTTTTGGAAATGTCCAGTGTAGTAATACATACCCATTTTGTACCTAATTTCACGGTAGCTTCACATCAATGGGTTTATCTGGTATGTAGTATTTAAGTGGTGGTTGCGTTTCATTTATCAACTCATAATTTTTTTATGCACATAAACACAACAAAAGGCCTGCCAAAAGAAATATCTGCATTTGGATTGAAATGATTCATTAATATGAAAGACCAAGATATATCAACATCATTTGTATTCTGTATACATGCATATGCTAAATAATTTTGTTTTCAGAGTGGATATATTGTGTCTTTCTGACTCTGAAATAATTACAAGCCTCAGTTATAGCCGTAGTGTTAGTCACAGTGATTTAGCTCTGCTGGAAATGTTGTGAATATATGGAATATTAATAAGGTGTGGGGCAGCAATAGAGAAGATGAATCTGGGGCTGTACTGGCTGTTCACCTTTTCAGACAGCAACACTCATCTCTGCCAGTACTGCCAGTACTCACACCCATCCATGTGTGTAAAAAAAAATAGTGAGAAGCACTATTAAAATCAGATCCTTGTTTTCAGTAGAAAACATTTTTTTCAAATGGGTTTCTGAAGAAAGACTGGTTATATCCTTTAGTCTTTCAGGACCTTGTGTACCAGGTGCCATACCCATCCTCGCATCCTTTGGTGTCTCAGTGCTCTCAATACTTTTCAGTGCTGTGTTTAATGGTAAGATCAGAATGTGCCAAAGGCAGTTTATTTTATGATTCTGACTATACTGTTTTGCTAATATTTTGGTTTCTTCAGCTTTTGCTCAGAATGGCTAGCACTCACACCTTCTGTTATTTTCCAGTGATATTTGTGGATACTTGAGCATATTGAGCTTAAGTACTTCATTTGGAAACCTTTGCTATTGACTTTTTCATAGGCCATGATCAGTCTGAGCAACTAGTATTATAGTCACCACTATAAATTACGAATAAACTATCTTTTTAAAAAATATACGTATTTCCAAATCAAGAGAAAAACATAAGTTTAGAGAGATTGCTCAGAAGGCACTCTGCACTGCACAAGCATATGTTTCCTTAAAAAGACGAAGGCTGCTGCTCCCCCTCGTAGGCATCAAAGACAGACAACCACATCCTTGCTGAGCACTTGGTGTTCTCAGTTGCAGCTTGGGGTTACCAAAGCCTCCAATTCCTCATTCAGCAGAGTCCCAGGCTTGCTTTGGCTATAGGATTTTTGCTGCCTGAGATGAACCTGAGTGCTGGCAAGCTTCAGTGCCTGGGGTGTGCCATCAAGCGTGTCCTCTACAGGTTTTTACCATCTTCAGAAGCTGTTTAACTACTAAGATAGTCTGATCATATACAGCAAGTCTTTTTTTCTCTAACTAAACAGAATTTATATTTTTAGCCTTTCTACCACTGATTTTTAACATTTTTCCTCATTCAAGTGACTTCACTGAATCTTACAGTAGATGTTCAGTTGTAGCTTGTACCCAGAGAGCTGATGATGTTACATCTTCAGTGAATTACATGGTAACAATTGAATTTACCAGAGCGTAGTGCCAGGACGGCATGTTTACTACATTACTTTTTGTCATGAAGGAAGAGAAGAATACCTGTAGGTGGCAATAGTACCGAAGCTGTAGCTGCACGCCATAGGTTTGTGGTTTTTTTAATTAGTAGGTTACCATCAAGTTAATTTTCAAGTTAACTTTCTGCAATTCCAATTCAATAGACTGCTTTACTGATGCTGAAGGCCAGGACAACAAGGTCCCTAATGTCTGACTGTAAATCTAAGTGCCAGATTCTCCACAGTGCCAGCACTGCCTGGCTTAGGTAAATTCCTAAATGGCTTTAGAAATTTTGTTTCAATATTTATCTATTTATTTGGATGTTTTCAGTCAGTGAGTGCCAACACAGATTTTTTAACACCAGCATTGAGAGAAATGTGACATTTTTATCATTAGCATTATTTTAATTCACAATACAAGAAGCTACAATGATATGGTCACAAATTAAAGAGTTCTGTTGGCGAACTGGGAAGATAATAAGTTGTGCGTACCCAAAATTAAAAAAAGCCCAACACTGTGCATGGATGAGGGCCCAAGTTCTAGCCTGAGCTTGCTCTTTCGAGATGAATTTGTGGTGCTGATGGGTAACAGCAGTATCTGGGGAGCATGATGGTACTTGTGCAGCTTTGAGGGCAGCAGAGGAAGTTTGCTGTGAGCAGTAGCAGCAGCGCAGGGGACCCCTGCCAGGGCTGGGAGCTGATGGGCTGGTGTGCTCTGGGTTTCAGCTCCACTCAGGAGAGACCTCAGGCATCTTGTAGGTGGGATTGCTACACGTAAACCCAGGATTGCTACAAAACGCTCAGGGAGGTGTGACTGGCACTAGGTCTGCCGGAATCCAGCAGCGTTCATGTGGGTTGCACAATGCCCTCTGCAATGCACTTCTTGAGTGGAAACAGAGCTGAAGTGTCAGAAGTTGTTAGTTCAGTTGGTCATTGCACTATGATGCACTGCATTTATCGCTGTGGTGGTTAAAGGCCAACTAGGATTGCAGAAGTATTGTAAACAAGCACGCGAGTACAAAGTAATAAACAGTACCTAGTTTACAGTCTATATGGGCATTTCTTCTGCATCGTTATTACTTGGTAGGTTATTTAAATGCCAACTGAAAAATACATAAGATCCTATTTCCACACAAATAGTTTGTATTTGATGAGGCAATACTAGCTGAGTAGAAAAATCTAAGTTCTATTTATGGCCTATTATCTGAGGTGGCATTTTTATTAAATTACACAAAATAGGGAAGAAACACATGCACTCAAAATTATAGTTGCCACTAGAATAACTATTTGTCCAGAATATTATTTTCTGGGAGAGCTTAATTGATGCATTTCAAGTACTTTCTTGACTGATAGTAGTTCAAAATAAAGAACAATTTTTGCAGTAATCATTACCTTCAGCTGTGAATGCCCAGTGCTCCCTGTAATTGTACTACCATTTTAACTGGCATTTTAATTAAGGGTCTTCTGCTTATCAGTGTAAAACTAGGAAAGGTTTGTTATGCACCTGAATCCACTGACTAAAATGAACACGTCAGAGAAGTAAACTCCAGGTAGAATGTTGGAGAGTTATTTGAAATAATGAAAGAGTTGCAAGTGCCAAACTAACATGTGAAATCAAAGCAAAAGAGAACAAGCCCGTTGTGCCTCTGGGAGCAGCAGGTAAGGTGGTAACTCTGTGACCTACTTTACTGAGCTGGTTTATTGACATTAGTCATGCTGGTAGCCGAAACCCAAAATTCCACATCTGTTGATATTGTTACCCGGATGCTTGTAAAGGAAAGTTGGTGATGGCGGTTTCAAGCACGGCTGTGATTTCTCCCTCTGTGATTCACTATACTTGACCAGACTTGTCCTGGAAGGTTAGCATGCTGTTCTCCTTGAAGTATTTTGTCCCTCTTTTTTTCAATTCTGTTTGCCCTGCAGCTTCAGATAGTCTAGGCCTTCAAGAAAATTTTATGGTAGTGGAATTCAGCAGTCAAATATCAGGAAAAATACAGCTAAGACTAATCTTGCAAGTGGTGTGTGTAGGTCATGTATTTAATTACTAATCCAGAATTATTTGAACTACTTTGTGCCATATGCCTGCTTTCTTGGAGTCTTAGGGTTCAGTCTTATGAAGGAACAACATTGCAGCCTCCAAAGGTTAAGAAAAACGAGCAGCCAACACACATTAGAGGAATTTTATAATAATATTGGTGAGTAGAAACAAGGTTAAAACCTTTCTGTGAACCAAAGATCAGACACAGGTTTCTGTTGTCAGGGCTGGGAACTCAGTTAAAGAACGATGACCTCAGCTGACCTTAATTACCTTGTTGTGTAATGATCATAAAAAAGGGAGAGGCTTAGAAATACTACCTTTGCTTTCCTCATTTAAGTGCTGGGCAAGGAATTACTGGGTTACAGAGAAGCTGAAGTTGACTTTTTTTGTGTGTATGTGCACACTTCAAATCTGTGCTATGTGTTTGTGGGGGTTTTTAATATGATGTTTTAAAAAGATTTTAAATCCTGACTTGCTTACACAGGTTGCTTAACTGTTGAGGAACCTGGGGGCCACCCAACCCATGATAATTGTCTTAGGTAATATACATAAATGGTTTACAGACCAGCAGTAATGTTCTAAAAATATATTACACCTTCTTAGTTTTACAACAGGGGTAGATTCTATGCATAAGCTACAGGGGATATCAAAACATCTTTCAGCAAGTTACAGGCTTCTGTGTTTGCTAGGCTGCTGGTTTCCAACTCATTTTTGTCCTGTCTTGCAGCAGCCCTCAGAGAAATGAGCCATCCTGGTCCATGGTGGCCACAGGGCTGGAGCACAGCTGGAGATATTGCCTCTCTCTCTATCTATGATAAGCATCTATCTTTTGCCCTGCTCCAGGTTACTAAAGGGAAGCATCAGGGGTGATGTTACGTCTGTCAGGAGAGAATGTGCAGTCCTGTGGGCCTCTTACAGTTGCCGAGCTAATTAATCTCTCCCCTAGCCATTTAGCTCCCATCTCCCTACCTGACACCTTCTCCAAGTATGGTGGCATACAACTAGCAGAGCCTGTAACCTGCTCTAACACTCTGTTGGCCAGTGGGAGCCTTGGAAAGCCTCCTCATCCTCCCCTCCAGAGGCTGGGGACTTTGCAGGTCAGTGAGAAGTCACATTTGGTGTTCCTGCGTGCTCCTATGCTGCATGTGCCAGGGGGTGCTGCTGTGTCTCGCGGGCTCCTCTCAGCAGTTACCATATTCCCCAGGGAACTTAAAGCAGGGGTGATGTTATATTAGCAAACTAACTTGCCTGTTGCTCTGAAAAATGCAAGCATGTAGCCACCACTTGAGTTTTCCCTGTTTCCTCTCTTGCTCTTCCCAGGCTGCTGCTTTCTCCCCTGCTCTATTCCATGTCCTATCGCTTTCTCCTCTCTGTAACATCCAGATGGTGGTGCAATGCATGGGTTAAAAATAAGTCTTTTGAGTGAGAAGCATGTTTACAGCAACAGCAGACAGGGAAAACAAAAATCAATAGAAATGGTTTTCTGGTTCACGGAATGGTTTCATTAATGTCTTCAGCTTTAAAGGGATTTGGAATTTTTGTGAGGTAAATGATCTGTTGCAGGCTACGCAGACATTTCAAGTTTCATAAAAATTATAAGGCATAATAAAGCCTTCTTGCGTACTTCTGCTCCTGGGGATTTGAAAGGTTATTGCAGATTTCTTTTCCTGTTGCTATGCATTTTATTTTGACTCTTGGGAAGTATGGATGAAGGCAAAGGCAGCAGCCATTTCAGAAGGCTGCCCATGAAGCAGGAAAATTTTGTTGAAGTGTTTTAGTTACCTTCTCCCATTCTGGTTCCATCCTGCCCAATAGCAGAGGCTGAGTACCACATGCTCTCCTGGTTTCTGTCTGTCAGCTTCTTAATGTAGGATTTGTCTCTGCTTCTTGTGTAAAGGCCTCCAAGTGAGCCTCAGCTGCTGAGCCTGGTCCCTTGGCCCCGTCTTCATCTCCACTTTGTAAACTGCACCTAGAAAAAGATTACAAAAATGTATGTGCTCCAGTAACTTCCCCGTGACAGTCCCCAGGGTCCTGTACCAGCAGTGTAACATTGCAAAATATTTGAAAAACACAGCAACAGAAAGTCGGAGCTACCGATGGTCTGGCTTCTTTCCCCCTCAGATGAGCTGGTGTGAATCAGTCCTTGCTGGGCATTTATCCAGGGCAACCAGCATTAGTACATAAGGCCACAGGCAGATTTTAACAGAAAAAAAAACAACCAAACCCAAACAAAAAACCCCACCAGCTTAAGAATTTCTCTTATCACGTCAGCGGAGGCAACAATATCTCTCAGCAGCTTCCCTGTACCCCATGGCTGGACAGAGCAGAATGTGTGCCGGCACGTCAGCTCCTCAAGGACACGGAAGGGGACATCTGCCACCCCAGCTGCCTCCTCGTCTGCTTTTGCTGGAGTAAGGATCTGATGTGGAACTCCACATCAAGTGAAGCAGTTCTTTCAGTCGGACTGAAAGAAAGTGCCCACTGTCCTCTCTCTGGGACAAAGAAACGCTCCTCTTGCCAGAGCTGTGGTGAAAACATGTGAACTGCACATGGGGTTTATTTTTTTTAGGCTTCCAGTTGTCATATACATTAAAAGACGAATATTGACAAATACAAGGAGATTGTTTACATTGAGTTTTCCCACCTCAGGGCAAATTTAAAACATGATACCCCTGGATTACAGCTTGCCAACAGATGCGGTGGATTGTTTCGGGCAAGCTTTCATGTGTCTTGCAGTATCACCTACGCAGCAGATTGCTGAGTTTTGTTGCCATGCTTAGTATCAGTTATCACTTTCTCAGTGCCCACGTGCTTTTAACTTCCCTTGAAAACTGGCTGCTGCCACAAAATAACCCCATTTCTGTTATTATTATAACATTTAAATGGCATAGTGTGGTCAAAACAAACCATCTGTGCTGACAAGAATTTCTATCAGTACGTAGCTGAACCATCAGCCTTCAGCAGAAGAGACCCGGTTAACACCATCTATCTTCCTTACAGTTTATTTCAAATTCATCTGTCTGACAAGTCCATCCAGAGTCTTCCATCTTTCAGAGAGGCTGACAGAAATGAGATTAGTTGGAAACTGTCTGAGGGGTGAAATTCATTCCTTGCTCACAATGATACCCCTGACAGTGGAATGGAGACCGATGCAGAGAGAACTCCAGAGGCTCTGTTCTGGGAACGGTGTCATCTCTGATTTGCTACTGAAATGCAATATAAGTGCATATATAACTGAAGTGCAGCTATAAACAATTTATATATAAACACACACACATACATATATATAAACAAACAAACATTCAGACTGGTATTTGAAAGATTCCTGTATGTATCAAGTCTTTCAATTAAGCCACAGAATCAAAGGATGCAGAAAGGTCAAGGTTGAATATTAATAAAAGGTTGCAGTGGGCAATGTTTCAGACTCCCTGTTTAGCAATGTTAGTGCCGTGGCCATAGCTGAAAGTTAACTCTGGGCAGGTTTTTTTCTGTTATTTTGTTGGTGCCTCACCTTGATGCTCTCCAGATTTCTTCTAAGGAAAGACAGATTAAAAAAGAAGTGAAAAGACCAATAGATTATCCAGGGAAAGTTAAGTTTTAATAAATGATGCATGTATAGCCCTGATTAATGGATAGTTTTGTAAAATATCAGAGTGCCTTTCAAATAACCTTACGGAAGATCCATTGGTCATAAATTAAGTCAATAACTTGTATCTGTGCATTTCTGAAATGTGAAAAATAGTTTTAATGTTCTCTCTCAGTTGCCACATGATCTGACAAGGTCGGCATATTCTTCAAAGTACTTGCAGAAATACATCAGTGTCTTAGCAAAATGATGTGAAATTCGAAGTCCAAAGAATTAGTCCTGAGTATCCATTGCAGCAAGTGTCTCACCTACGTGGTAAATTCTGCACCAGAGACTCCAGGCTAATATGTACTGACTACAAGGTCTAACTAGATTGTGATGTCTCACGTGTAGGAATCCCTGTATGTGTAAGCAGTGACTCTATACGCTGGTCAAATCTTTGGTGGTCAAAATCAGTTTAAGTACTATCATTAGAATTGAATAAAAGAAGTAACATACATACAGAAACCTTGAGACATATGTCTGAAGTTTCTTAAAGGGAATAAACTGTTGTCATGTATATGGCTGTTGGATAGCTTTTTTGCTCTCATTCAATTAAAACCTAGTAAATGGAATTAGGAAAAGCCAACTAGAAAAAAATATGTATTTCTTCCTTTCTCCTGAGTCCTGGTGGACATGCCTCTAAATATGAAAACACTGCAGCTGCTCAGTATTAAAACCACAACTTTTCCTTCAGTTTCCTATACTTGTGAATCAAAAAATGATGCTACTGCATAGTGTTTCTTTTGTATGTATGTATTTATCTATAAACATGAGTATTTATGTATATAAATTCTAGCTTGAAATAGCTAGACACACTCAAGTAAGTAAGTGTGACTGAGGGCTCCATATCTGACATTCAAAAGTATCCAAGTGGCACAGAATTTATGGTGAAAAGAATTTCAAATTTACTAGTGCCCAAAAGCAAGATTTTATTGCACATCTGCAGGAGGGCTGTAGTGAACTACAGACACTGATGCTGCATCATATTTGAATGGTTCTGCAAAACATAAGAACTTGCTCATTCCATTTGCAGGACGGATCTTTTCCCTACTTTAATGGCCGTCCAGAATTTATTGAACTAAAAACCCATGAGCAATAACAGAAGAGATTTGGGAGGGCCCTTAGCTGTTGAGAACCAGTGATGTTCACAGAGGTCAAAAGCTTTGTCCCAATTTCAGGACATTTTAAAAATCAATTGCAAGAGTTAATTACTAAAAATCATCTCAGAAACCCCTCCAGTCAACATGTAACATGCGGAACAAGTCCACTTATTTTTTTCTTCTTGGAGTAAAAATGTACTAAGTTTGGTACCTCCTTTCTCAAAGAAGCTTAACTTTCTTCCCACTGCCTTGTTTTACTGTTAACTGTCCATCCAACACAATGCCTGTCTGACAACTGCCCAGGCCTTTGGCAGACTGACGTCAAGTGTTCCCCCTGCACACCACGCCGTGCCATGTGTAAACTTCTCGCTCTGCCTATAGAATGCTGTACAGCACTGGGGAGGCATAAATGAATAATGTGGTTTTATGCATATACATGTCTGTTGAATAGCTAATGAACAAAGTGAAGGTAACTTTAGCTCTGTATTTTTAATCTGAAAGTTTTCTGTCTAGTGTTTTTCTTATTTCTGAGATTTTCTGAGATTACAGGGCAGTATAAGGACATAGTTGAAAATAATAGGGATTCATTTGCTGGAAATGTCATTCACAGCTCCTAAGGAATATTAGAAAACTAGGGGAGGGGGAAATACTAATATGTATATATGTTTACCAATGCACGTTTGTATGTATGTAGATCTAGAAGTTACAAAAAGAAGCAAGGGCTGTGACAAGAAGTTGGGGGAATCAAGTTAAAAAGAGGTTTGTCACAATGCAAGTTGCAGGGAGTTAAGCACTGAACAAGTTCATCAAAGTGAAGATGTCCTTGGTCATTGCAGGGGAGGTTGGAGTAGACGACCTTTAAAGATCTCTTCCAACACAAAATATTCTATGGTTCTAAGCTCTGCGCATGCAAAGAGGAAATAAAAAGTTATCCATAAATAGAAAACACATCTTGTGGGGGGAAAACCTGCTGATTTGGAGTCTGTTAAACTCTTCTGGTTTAAAATTGCTTATCGTGTTGGCTTAAGATGTCTTGCTAGGGGCAGTTACTAAAATTTGTTTGTTTTTATTCTCATTTTAAGAGGAAGATTCACTTTGAGCTATTTAAATGCTTAGGGAATTTGTTTAACTTTTAAATGTTTATTCTGCTGCCCGTCAGCATTCACTGTAGAGGAATGCAAGAATTCCCTGTTGATTTAGTTGAGCTTATCTACTTCTTTTCTGCACCAGTGAAGCTGAGTTGTGTACAGATGCAGTTATTTCTTACTATTGGATGCCTTAGAAAAATAAATACATTATGGTTTTGAGAACTGACTAGATGAAGTCCAGATAACTAAAGGAAATTTCATTATCAGTAGCAAGGGGAAAGTTTATATGGATTTAGTGAAGCATTCCCTGGAGATGAAACAAACTTAGAGAAAACAGGAGCATATTCCTGCTGGGTCACTTATTTTAGTTATATAGAAAGATTTTTTTGCTTTTCTAGCAACCCAGATAATTGTTTGCACGCTTCAGATGGTTTATCTCCACAGATGTTCTAATGCCACATTTGCATTATTCTTGGTCCTTCAGGCAGTCCTGTTAGTTTTCATCTTTCCCTCATCATAATTTCAGCAGCTGGTATTATGATACTCAGACATAATTGCTGATCTCAGCTTCACCAGAAGATGCACTCTGAAGCTTCCCACTAGGTTTTTGCTTGGATGAAGCTGTTACTTTTCCAAGGCCTGACTAAATCACACTATTATTGAAGTTCTGTTAGAAAGTGAGAAAATAGCTCATTTTTGGGGTGACCATGCTTTTATGGATTTTCCACCAATGTTAGGTGACTTAGCATTAGACTATCCTCACTCTATATCTTTTACAGGGCTAATTAACTTTTATAAAGATCCACAGTGTATTGAAGCCAAGAGTCTTTGGATACAAACGTACCCAACATGCTATGACACAATTAAACCCTTGGCAACTAAGGACATTATTGCATGGTCAGCTTTAGCCCTTACTTCTGCCTTCTGCCCTCAGGCATGATTCCCTGCCTGCTCTGCTGAGCCAACATCACAGTGTGAGGAGCTGCGCAGCCAGTCAGATGAGGGAGCTAATAAAACTCATACGTGTGTATTTTTGCAATCAAATTATTTTATTTCGTTTCGACAGAGGTAATTTTCACACAGGATCAGCTCTCTGATTAGCTCCCCCTTGTTGCATCCAAATTACAACCCAGCCTCAAGGTTAAGACACCAGACCAAACACAGGCATTAAAGGAACATCTCTCTGCCCTGATCACAGGTACGAATGTAGCATGACAGGGTACCACTCATCAATTCTACTTCTGAGGCAGTGGCACCCCAGCAGCCAGTGGTTTTTATTGCAGCTTAAGTACATAGTATAAATACTTCTCTGCCCGGGGTTACTGCCTGTGGGCAGGTCGTATGGGTTGCTTCCAGGTCAGTATCAGCAACTGCCTGTTTCTGTTTACGGCCCTGGGGTCTCTGATACCTTCCCGTGCCTGGAGTTTGAAGGCCTCTGTTGGCTGCCAGTGGCTGTACTATCAGGAGGCCCCAACTATTGCATATAGAGAGAGCACACCCTTTAGCAGCCCCTTGCTGTTACAGCAGGGCTGCAGGTATGTGCTCACCAGCCGAAGCAGAGCCGTGCCTTCCAGCTTAAGCAAATAAATCCTCAAACCATGCCCAGGGCTTCATCGGCACAAACGGGAGTTGCTGGAAAACGGTAGGTTATTTTCGTGAAAACTTGTGGCAGAAATGAAAACTACGTGACGTGAAAAATGAAAACGAAAAGAAAAACCCTCTCGAGAGGTTTTTTTTTTCCCGTTAAGTTTTCAAACAGTGAAAGGTTTGTGGTATGTTTTTTTAAAAGATGGAAAACGTGACAAAATGCATTGTTTAGATAAAAAGACCTTTCATTGAAAGAAATGCAAGGGTTTTGAGTGTTAATGAAGAATGTTCTCCATTGTTTCCTAATTGTATCAGACCTGTGTTTGAAATGCTGAAAGTCATGGGAACTGGCCAGGTCAGAATGAGTAGTGAGGGAGGCACTTTCCCTTCATGTCCTATCTCTGAGATATCACTTGTTTCCCAGGGTTTGTTTTCATTTATTTAATACTGAGGCTGCCGCTCAGCTGTGGTACTTTGTCCTAACCTTTATATGTCTGGTCACTAGAACTCTTAATGACATGTGATATATACCATGTTGCTACTAGAGTTTTTATGTTGCTATTAGAGTTTATATATTGCTCTAATGCTTTCTCCTGAGACTCCTAATTACAAGTGTTTCAAAAGCAATGTGTAATAAAATTAATGTTTATTAGTGTAGTAGGAAAGCTGAAACATTCTATTTCTCCACTTATAATACTGTAAATAAAATTATTTATAAGGCTGTGTAAGTGTGGGAGATACAAACACAAGTAAATTTAAGGGAACACTGTAAAAAAATAGTTTTGCTAGTAAGCCTGTAATTATTAGAGTTTTCTCCTTGGCTTTGATTTGTAAGCCTGTCTGTGAGATTCTTCTTGATAATGACATCCCTTTCTACTGGGCTTGAAAAATCTGTCTGACATCTGTAAAATTGTCTGCCTGAGGTGGTTTCAAAAAAGATGTGGGGAGCTGCTCATAGCTTGAGCAAAAGCAGTTACTTGCTGACCTTCCTGAACAGACCAACCCAAACCTTGCTGCCAAAATTGGGTTCGTTTTTTTTTTTTGAGGCAGGAAGAGGGACAGCTTCATCTTTCAGTGACACTTGAGGCTACCCCATCCTCGGGTAGGGCTGAAGCTCTGTACACGGTGGGTGCTGGAGGGGCAGAGGGGTCTCAGTTTTCCCAGGCACAGAGCTGTCTGGCTGCTGCAAGGTGTCTTCTGTTTGTGCCATCAGGCTTCTGTGGACACTGAGGTGCTCTAAACTTCTGTTGCCTTAGGATTACTTTACATATAAATCCTTTATCAACATAGCTGTATTGGTTAAAAAAAAAATAAAGAAAAGAAAATCCTACCTCTCATGGATATAACTTCCGTAAGAAAAGTTCAGTTACAATTATGCTGGGGAAAAAGGTATTAATTCTGTTCCAGAAAATTGTATTTCTATATAGCAGACCAGGAATTTTTATGGGCAAATCTTGTATCTCTACCATTCTACTTTCTAGTGATCTCATGCTGTAACATTTTCCATTTGTGGAAGTTCAAGGGGAAACTGAAATGCTAGGACTCTAACTCATGTTGCTACAGTTTCCAAAAACATTACAAATTAAGCTGCTTCTTACATATTCCTGCTAAAACTCAGGTCCTAGGGACATGAAAATTGTACTCTATGATATCTGATACATTTCACTTGTTGTATGAGAACAAAGCAGAAGATTTCAATCTTTCAAATATTGTTCCCCACATTTCCTAATAAATGATAGCTTATGAATTTATGGCTTTTAAAGGCCCCAAAGATGAGTATGACTATATGTTAAAAAGTCAGACTTATTTTTTCAGCTTGAAATATGTGTCCACTCACAGACTATTCTGTCCGACAGCACAAGAGCAGTTAAAAATAGGAATCATGTTATATCTTTTCGCCTCCATGGTCAACTAGTTGCAAGTCTAGACTCATTAAATCTAAATTCCAATATAAATCATCATCCTGGTTGTCATAATTTTATGGTTCTGATCCAGGAGCATATGCATACAGATTAAAAAAATTCTGTTCCTTGATAAATTACTATACTTAGATGAGTAAGGGGACTGTGCTGCTCGATACTTATAAATGATGGTTGATGCAGATTTACTTACCTTAATGCAAATGCCTGTGCTATGCTGTGAGTTTTTTGTTTGCAATTTCCTGCCTTTAAAATATTTGTTGTGAAAATCAGGCACGTGGAAAATTAATGCCAATTAAACACAGAGGCATTTGGGCTTTTCTGTTAAGTTGATGTTAATATTTCGTGTCCCTGTCACCCAAATCAGAGCTGAGTGTCATATGTTTAAGTCTGACAGATTGAGAAGTAAACTGGAAGGAGCTTTCTGTTTTTATTACATTCATCTTAAATAGGCCTTTCAGCATATTTATCTAATCTATTCTATTAATAACTGGTTAGCCCACCAGATAACTGACTTAAGCCACTTCCCTGTTCACCTGTTTTTAAAGGAAAATTCTCAGATTGCATTGGATTAGATACAGCAGACCCACAGTTAGATGAGTTGTAGGTGGTTGACTTTGATAGTGATGGAGGTACTTGAGCTTCATGTCCCTGTAACTTGCATCCCTGTAGATAGTCACTGTAGTGATACCCGGAAGGCTGCGTCGTAACAACACTTACCACAAAGAGGTGTAGGCTTACTTGTATCATCATTAATTTTCTTGTCCTCTCATAACCCATCTATGTTTTCTGGTTGACTGGCAAAGTGCTAATCCTGCATTTGACATTGTCTCTCGATATGGAAAGAATTGATGTCACACATTTAACATGCCATAACTTATGCAGAGCCACAGCCACGCAATGCACTTCATAGACAAATAAAATTGACAGGTTCCTATCCAGTTCCTGTCCTACAATCTCTGTGTGCAACCATCAGCCACAAACTGAGCAGGGATGTCTGTGAAGCTACGGCCATAAGGCAGTAGAGTGAAAGCTGTGGTGTACACACAGAGCCTTTAGAAGCTCAGATGTCACCTATGCAGCTCCATGACACTTCAGGGGGGCTGCGTGCCCTTCTCTCAGCAGTGGGTAGAGTTGACACATCCTGAGAGCAATTCTTGCGCTCGTGGGCTATATGCCTCGTTTGAGGTTTGGGCTTGTTTGTTTTAACTTGGGCTAAAAGATCTCACTGATGTAACCTCTGGGATATGCAGTAATAGGAGATCCAGGCTGTCTGCCTTCTGGCTGCCGTCTGAATGGTTGGGATGCAAGTTCACATTTGTGTTTTGGAATGGGGCACACCTTTATGCACCAACAGGCTGCAGCTGTCAGTCCCACATGCCTCATAGCAATATCAAAGTGGCTGATTTGGGACAGACAGGCTGGGTACACTTATTCCCAGAAGGGCCCCAAATCACATACTGTGAGGCAGAAGAAAATTTGTAAATTGATGAGCAGCAGCCATTCAGATTGCCTGAGGGAGAATTCTGTACTAGCCTCTTCAACAGGGGTCATCTTTAATGTAAATAGCTGGGCTCCAGGCAAGTTCTTGGCTATACAGAGTAGCTGTCATTCAAGTCTGCCAAAAAGGTGGCTCTTACTCACAGAATTTGGAATGCAAAGCACTGCCATCATCCTATAGGTACTGTTTGGCTATACTGCCACTCTGCAGCAGCAACAAGGATTTGTGTCACAGAAAACAAGGAAAGGGCCTGAAATTGCCTCTCATCATCCAGCAAGGGACATGGGATAGTAGGCAGGAGAAGATAACAGAGGGAGAACTTCTGTTGCCCTCAACTGGAATTTTTCACTTGCTTCTCTAACCTTCACCCCCTCTGAAGGCATCTCACCACTACACGATGGCAGTCCTAGCTTTGGAATTTTTTTCCTGTGTAGAAAGTGGGTGCTCATTGAGTATGCATGGCTTTTACGACCTGAAAACACATAAAAAATTTCTTAATGAGGGGAGGACAGGGGAGGAGTCGAATTAAAATTTTCATTTGGCATCTGAATGTTTATCAATGTCGTCTGAGTGAACGTCATGGCTTGGCAATCCGTAAGTCTCAGTGTGATCCCTTGGTAATTTGTGCTGGGTACAGACAAGCGAAGTATCTCCTTTCCTGTGGGTGTGAGAGGCTCATGCTTTGGCAGATAAACTGACAACTGTGACAGTGTGCTCATGGATAACTGCAAGACAGACGTCACTCAGCACTGTCCCAGTTGCCGTCAGACTTAGAAATGCACTGAGCGTCTGTCATCACGTAGACTTTTCCCTCGGAGGCTGGTTGCTGCAAGCTTTTGGAAAAAGATTTGGAGGGCATGTTAAAAAGTCTCTCGTAAGAAGCCCCAGTATCCTGTTTTGAGTACAGATGTTGCCATTGTAGGAAAAGGGACCTTCGTCTTCTTCCTGATTGTACCTTTGCCAATATACACTTGATGGTGTATGTTTAATTTCTCCCAACAACATCAGAACACAGCATTTAATAATAGCATTTTTAATTCCGGAGAGCTCAAAGCTCTCTGGAGGAGATGTTCTGTGCTGCTTTTACAAATGTGGAAATCCAAAGAAGTAAAGTTAATTGCCAAGATCCAGGTTCATGATAAAACTGGAAAGAGAACAGGGCCAAACCTCAAGCTGGCCTCCTAATGATGGGATTTTCATGCTTTCCATCTTCATAAAGGTTTCCTTTCTTGTCGTATTTAGTTTCCAGTGCGTGTGCACAGCCTTTTCTATGGGATTATGTTGTGTGGGAGTTGGGTCTTGATAAGTAATCCCACTGTCGCCACTGCCTCTTCTTCTGCCTCTGTGGCCTCTGCATGAGTCAGTATAGATAATTCATGGCTCACAGGTGGGACTGCTGTGTCCACTGCGCAGGGTCATGCAGCAGCAAATGGGTGGCAAAGGCACAGCTGTGCAGGGAAGAATGAGACAGGAGTTGTCTGTAGAAAGCTCAGGCGCTGCCTGACAGACCTGCTTTGGGCAAGTGCCTGTGCTGCCCCTCCGGAGATTTGGTTTTCCTAAAACTGGGCAATGTGGGCAAAATCCACCTCTTGATGTCTTCCCTCTGAAAGCCCAATACAGTGATGTACGCCCTTGTACAGTGATCTTCAGTCTGACCATTCCTAATTGGCGTTATTTTTTAAAAGGTCACTTAAAAAAGGCAGGCAGAATAATGTCAATACCAAGAGTTATCCATTGTGAGCCGTGCCAGTGTGCTGAAGTGAGGGAAAGTACTGGAAAAGGATGAAATTACTCTGTGCTTCTAAGGACAGCTGAGCAGTCGGTGAGGGTTTTTGAACTTTAAAATTGACACAATGGATGTCTGGGGTGATTTAGCACTTTTGCCATTAATTGAAACCATAGAAATGAATTTTAAAAATATTCTGTGAGAAGAACAAAGGATGAGGGAGTTCATCTGTGGACTACCACTGCTACCTGTGTCCCTGTGAGTCCAGCCTTGTGCTCCTGACAGTACCTGGAAGGGTTTGCTTTAGTGGGTTGAAGGGGTTCAGGTGGGAATGGGTGCAGTGTGTGGGAAGATTATCTGTTCAAACTCCGTGGGCTTTTGAAGGTAACAGCGAGAGAAGTACTGGTGAGGCTGTCAGAGGTACCGGGCTGTGCCACGGTATGTTCTGCCACGTTCTGGGAATCGTGTCCCTGTTTTGGAGTGGGGAAGGAGCTCTGTACAAACCAGCTGTGCGTGCGAGAGGAGGGGGAGTTTTCTTTGCTCAAACAAGGAAAATGAAGTATATTCCACAAACATACCATAGGCTGACAGTCTTTCTGCTCCTGCTGCAGGCCAGGGAGAAGCTAGCAGTGCATGTGTGAGGGGGAAAGATAAAGGGGGGAAAGAGCAGCCTTTGGCCAAAGAATTGCATGGCACCATGATTTGGCATATGCTAAAGTTACATTCTGAAGATGAAGACGATTTAATTCCAACATACAAAAAGAGCCATCTATTGAGATGTTAGCAACGTGTGGCACCTGCAGAGACTGCCCAGATGGCAACAGCTCCTCATTTGGCTTGCATGGAAGGGCTGTCCTGACCTATGGGCCAGGAGCTATTTCTGCTCCACCATAGCTGGCTACTGTGTGCAGCAGTTGGTCCTAGTTGCCCAGCCCGCTGCCCCATGCTCACAGCTCCTGCAGGAACCACCCAGTGCCAGCTCTGCTGCTGGCCAGGACACTGGAGCTGTTGTTGCTGGTGCAGATGGCAATAACTGCCACCGCTGAGAGAAGCGCCCAAGAAAACGGATCCACAGGCTTGATTGGAAGGTGTGAGTAATGCAACACCAAGCTTTCATGAGACTAACCATATTATCCTCTCTTCTTAGAAGCTACACTAGGAGAAAGTGCTTTCTTTATAAATACATTAGTATATATGTTAATACTGCTGAGCCTAACCACGCATGATATGCTTGTAAATATATATTGCACATGCCTGCCTCTTTTCATCTTGAAGCTTCATCATTTTGGGGCTATTCTGCTCTGATATTAATTTAAATAAAACTCTTAAACTTTTGAATAAACTATGATCTATAATAAGCCTTGTATTACTAAAGAGTCAAGTAGTTGCAGCCTTTTACGTGCCCCTTTTCCAACTACTTACCCTCTCTATGCTTTGATCAACTCTATCTGGCAAGGCTTAAAAAACATCCTGAAAGTTTCTGAGGAAATTAGGATGTTTCACCCTAGGTGCTTGAAAGTGCGCAGCCTCCTTTGGAAATGAGCAATTATGACTTCAGTGAAAACCCCAAACCCACCACGTTTGCCTGTTTAATTTCTTACTGACCTTTGCCTCCAGAGTTCCCCACCCTCTGGCACAGTTGGAGTCATGAATTAGCTTTCATGTCTGAGCTGAAGGACTGAAGAAATCTGATTCCCATTTTAAAACATTTTCCCGGCAGCTTTCCAACTTCAGCTGCGTAAGAAGTACTGGGAGCTGCTTAAAAAGTATAGGAAGGATGGCAAGTCATCACCTGCCCCTTAGTGAGCCCACTCACCACTTCATTTGTCTGTGAGTTTGGGATGACTTTGTAAAAACTGGCATTAGAGTTGAAGAAGAAACCCCTGCCAAGAAAGTGAGGTCTAGGACTTTATTGTACTTTGGAATTTCAGATCTTTCATATTTGAAACACCAAGGAGGCCCTTGTGACAGATAATTAACCTCTGATAGGAGTGTTATTTCAGAACACAAGATTCCTCTAACAATGTAAATGGTTCCAGGGAATACTTTTTAAAATCTGCAAGCCCCCTCTAGCATAGTTAGCTGTGTTAATTTATATATGTTTACACGTGCACATGCACATGTCCCCAGCTAGAGAAGCAAAGCAGTGTGACTCCTGCATAAGCACTGTCACAACTGCACCTGAAAGGTGAAGTCCTGCTGCTGTTGCAAGGGAGTCAGTCCGAAGGAGCTCCAGGCTTACTTTGTGTAACAAGGCAGAAGTGGTAACTCAACAATTCTACTTATTCCAGCAAAGAAAAAAGCACATCTCCTGTACAGCTTAATGCGTGATAAAAACTGTATTCTTGTTACACTTTTCAGTGGTTTCAAATGTGTTGGGAGTTACTGATTTAAGTGCACTCCTTAGCATAAGTATTCTGAAGATAAATGCAAAAAATTGATCAGGAGCTCTGCTCAACTCTTAAGAATTTAAGTACATTGGTGTATGGATGCCCTGGAAAAGATGTTTTCCTTGGCTGTTCACAAGTGTAGTTTGAAGCTTCTTGGTGCTAGGACACTGAAAGGTTTATCTCATATGTGTAATGGACAGAAACGGGGACTGAATTGGTTGCTGTGCTCTACTGACCACTTTGGAAAATGCAAACCTTGATTATTCAGTTGGTTTCACGGAATTTTTACAGCGTGTTTATTGCGAGAAGCTCTGGGTACCAAGGGCTTTCCAGCAGCAGCGCTCAGCCGTGTACAGGGTGCCTTATGCTACCGCAGTCAAAACCTTACAAGTGATTCTGCCCCGAAATGTCAACATAACTTGACGCTTTGGGTTTCTTCCTTTTTTGCCCCTTTGGATTTCTGAACCTTTAGGATTTGCCATGTTTTGTGAGGTCTTGCTGTAGCCACAGGGTCTAGATTTCTTTTGGTCGATTGAGTTCATCTGGTCTGTAACTCCTTCCAAGAGCTGGAGCTTTAGCCTGAACCACAGCAGCAGTTGTCCTCAAGAGGAGTGGGACCATCACCCCTCCGTCCAGCCGTACCTGTGGGAGATCACCCTTTCCCTGGTTCCCGCTGCCCCTCAGAACCGGCGTCCTCAAAAGAAAAAACAAAAAAACACCCAAAAACCCAAAGAAAGCGATTTATGGCCCATTCCCTCAGGCTAACGCCGTCTCCCGCCCTCTTCTCCCCTCAGGCGTCCTCCCTTTCTCGAAGGAGGGAGGAGAAACGCCACAGCCACAGCCCCGGCTCTCTCAAGACCCGACCCTCCGGCGCCGCGACGCCCGGTCGGCGGGAAGCGGGGAGTTGAGGGGGTTAATGCGGGTGTGGCGGCTGAGGCGAAGCGGAGAGGCTGCCGCCGCGGTGCGGGAGGGCCGGGCACGCCCGAAGGGGCGTGCCCGGCCCTCCCGCACCGCGGCGGCAGCCCCGAGCCCCCTCAGAGCCGCAGCCGTTGGGCTGGCGGTTGGGCGGCCGTTGGCGGGACCCCCTCGTACCTGCGCGTGGGCTTTTGGCGGGCACCGCTGAGGAGAAGGAGGAGGAGGCGGCGGCGGTAGTGTGGCGGCGGGCAGAATGCCGGGCAGCGACACGGCGCTGGCCGTGGACAGAACGTACTCGGACCCGGAGCGGCACCGTCGCCGCAAGACGCGGGTAAGGGGTGTGTGAGGGAGCGGGAGAGGGTTGTCGGGGCCGCCTGTGGAAGCAGGAGGGTCCGGGGAGGAGGAAAGGGTGGCGGGCCGGGGTACCGAGCTCCTTCAACCTGCAGCGTGTTCCCCGAGAGGTCTCCGTGTTTGCCAGGTTGCCGATCTAAAGGCAAGAGTTGGCTTTTTTTTTTTTTTCCTTATTCCTGCTCTTTGGCATAAGAAAACGAAACCGGTTGTGGGTATCACAGAAACTCGTGTTCAGGATACATCCACAACAGAAACTAGTTGGAGATAAGAGTAACGGAGAACTTACTCACCAAAGTCAACAGTGCTGATGATTTTTAATGAGGTGACTCTGTCTAGATCATACTGGTGGACGTCTGGTTTTTGGTCCTGTTTCTCGAGGTCTCTGTTTAATAAACTTTGGCTCAGGTGATTGTTTCTAGCAGCAGAGAATGATTATGGTTCCTTTCCTGAAGTTACTTACAAGAGGGCTGTGGCAGGGATGGATATTGACAGAAAAGGTGCGTCTGTCCATGCTAGGGTTAAAGTAAGAATATGTTGTATACCCATGACGTCTTTATGGGATGGTTTTTCTTATGGTCTGCTGGCAAGTTCATCTTTCTTTATCTTGCTATTTTGATGGTTTGTTCATACAATATATAATAATCACATATAGGCAATGCTTGTGATCCTTTCATATATTTAGTACTCTTTGTGGTGAATGTTATGCTGGTGCTCTCTAGTTTATGCGTAGATTCCTAATTCTTACCTAAATGCTTAGTTCAAACAGGTGTAAAACAAATGGTGCTTTCTTACTGCGTAGTGCAGATAGACGTGAAGAAAAAGGTTGGTCTATCTAGTTGACTTGAGATACCAACAGACACTCTGTTTTCTATGCCAAGATGAGATTGTGGATGTGTCAGTAAATGAGCTTTCTGGTTTGAAGTGTAGTGATTAGGTATTTGTGAAGGAAGACTTCGGGGGTGGCAGGGGAGAAGAAAGGAGGATTTTTGGGGAGGGGGTTGTTTTGTTTCCCTGTACTGCACGATAGCTGTTCTTTTCATCCCTCCAGCCCATCAACTGACAGTGCTGGAAAGAAAATGGTGCACTTCAGATTGTTGCTGCATAATAAAGTTTTTTAAAAATAGGTAAAAAGACGCACTGTACCTTTACTACTGGATTCAACTGTAAGCCAGGAGCACATGCTAGTAATAATCCAGTTAAAATTTTGTTTGGTTTTCTCTTTGCAAAGTGAACTAAGTAGTTTTTCTGAATTGTTATTGTTGTAAGAATAATGTGCTACCTAGCTGATTGTGGCCAGGTTGTTGCATACCTTCAAGGATGATTTTTGGTATGTTTAGTTAAACCTGAAGCCTCTGCTCTGTAGTCTAGCTGATCTGCTTAAAATTGGGGCTGATATTCAGTGTTGCATACTGTACTTGTTTATTTAAAAAAATATATCAATCTTATGCTTAAGGCAATTCTATGAAAGTATTGGGCTTTTGTCTGAATTTGGGTTTCTTTTCATCAGAATTAGCCACTCCTTCCTTTCCTTCAACCATGAGAACTGAAAATACAGCTCTGTAACAAGTTTATAGAGTTGTGTGTAACTGCATTGCTCCAGGGGATTTGGGCTTTACAAGTTGTGTTTGCTGTTACAGAACTTGTAATATAATTTCTAGAGGTGGTAGCAGCAGGTTGTACATTACAGATGATAGCAAGAGCTTGCAGTAAATTTGTTTGTGCCTATTCCAGACAAATAGGAATTTTTCCTGGGTAAATTGCCTGGGAAACTTGAACATTCCTCTTACTGCTTTACCGGGGGGTGGAAATGGTTAGGCAGCAACATTGTTGGAGCAGCAACCATGCAGCAGCAACTGTTGGTATTATGGAGGAAAGAAGCAAAAAAAGCAGGATGCTGTTTTCATTTTAGAGGCAGTTAAAGCTGCCATTCCTAAGCATTTGTGGAGAGCAGGGGAGTTGGACTAGATGATCTCTATGGTCCCTTCCAACTCTAAAAATTCAGTGAAATCAGTGAAAAGCAATGCAGAGCATGAAGACAGCAATATGGAGCTGATGGGAGGACACTTGGAGAACCCGAACAAAGCAGGGAGACTTGCTTTTGTGAATAAAGTCTTGAAGTTGGTTTTGTCAGCAGGATAGTGACAGTTAAGTGTTGTTACGTAGGGTGAGATACATGTAATAAAGTTTGGGGGCAAGAGAGCTGTCAAAGTAGTTGTTGGATCTCATAGGCTATATAACATAGGCTACTGAGTCCAGTTTTTGGATGGGCTAATTTTAAGGACTTCTCCAGCCCTATAGGTTACTGCCTGTGGCTTTCAAGCTCATCTAAGGATTTTTCTTAGGAGAAAGTGAAGCCTTCTCTATGGACAGGCAAGAAGATGGTTCCAAAATTACAGCTCTCTATATGATAGGAAGGCATCACCAAATTCAGTTTGCAGAAGTGCTGGAACAATTTACTGTGAATGTAGCCTTTGGAGTTTGCAAACGGTACAATCTGAGGGGAAGAGGATTTTATAATTCTTCATGTAGCTAAAAAGCTCCTTCAGTGTAAGTCAACAGGTCTCTTCAATACCTTCTTCTTTGAGGCCTGTTCAAGTATAAGAGATCCTGGGCTCTGCTAACAACTCTCCAATGAACCATAAGTCACATTTTGTGCCAAGTTCCCAATGCCTGAAAGACCAAAAACGCTTTAATGAAGAACAGCTGAATCATTCTTAACATGGGGGGAGTCATTGATGCCTAAGGAGGCCAAGTATTTTGAGGGAGAGGCTGAATTCCTGTTGTCTTCCTTGGACGAGTTGCAAGAGAGCCAAGCTATGCTGTGCGTACGCCAACATACGAGTGTGGTGTAAAACCACTGTTGCTCATAGTGTAATGGTGTCAGTGCCTTACAGTTTTGGTATTTTTTGATGGGTATGGATTTACAGTCGTGTGGTTACCTCGATTCTGGTAAATCATCCATCCCCAGCTTTAAGAAGGGTACTTTAGAGGCTTTGCTGTCTCTCCTTGTCAACTGTATCTGGTCACTATAATCTGGATTACTGCAGTTTGCTCAGGTGGCACAGGTGGAATCGATCTGAACAATACAGCTGTGCTAAATGCTTCTGTTCACCTCTGCTAATACTGGTTGCTGCAGCTTCACTGTGCTTCACATCTGCTACTAGGTGATTTCTGCAGCACTTAAAAAACTAATTCAAATCTTTCAGAATTGGGACCTATGCCATGAAGTAGGACAAGACTTGGGAACGAGGATTGCATTTTTAGCTGTCCTGCACCAAGTACTGTTTTTGCTGGAATGTAGCTTGCAGAAGAGCTAGAATGTCATGGTGCTTCTTAAGGGACTTGTTTTTGAAGTGAGTACTGTGGGAAATGTAGAGGTGCTCATATTCTGGCTACACAGTGCTTCTTATCAATAAGTCCATGCAGAAGTCTATGCAGTTGCAATAGTGACGTCCCTGATGCTCAAACTAGCTTGGCTATGCTAATTTATGCCTCATTGTATTGACTTTTGCTTATAGAGCATCGTGTCAGGACTGCCTTTCAAGGCTCTGTTAAAGCTGTCATCTCTAAATGCTCACCAGGTTGTCCTATTTAGATCTCAGAAACCTGTGTGCACGTTTTTTTGTTGATCAGGGCATTGCTCTTCAGTCTTCATCTCTTACCCCTTCCAGTACAATACCCTCCACATTTCACCAGGATTATAAATGTGTATGTATGACTTTGTACTAGAAAAGGATTTTTTTTCTCCTACAACTAAAACCTGTGAGTTCCTTTACTGCATCCCATCAGAAGTCTATGCTGTGATACGTCCTGCTTTTAACAAGAACCAGATGCTTTGGAGAGAGATGTAGGAAGTCATAACTCTGTAATTTCTTGCACATTGGAGCTTATTCTGAAGTTTCTCTTATTAGTGGTAGACTTATATTTGAAATGGTCAGAGTTCTTCCTTTATTTAAAAACAAAAAAAACCTTACCTGGAATAGATGTGGTTTATTTATCAATAAACAGGAAATCTTAATTTCAATCTTGTGCTTTAAGCTTTAGTGAGACTAGCAGTAGAATCAGTGTTTTGTAGACGAACTGATTCTTACATGTTCTCACACACACAAAGGCTTACATTAAAAAAGAATTCACAAATCTGCTTGCTTTCTAGCGATTGAAAAAATATTCTTTGGAACGTCTCTTCCGTGACGTTCTGTGATACATTTTCCGTGTCTCTTTTATGATCATTCCCATTTATCTTGTCTATAAGTGAGGCAGTTTTTTTACTAATCTCTCCTCATATGGAAGTCTTTCTGAGCCTTTAATCACTCTCATCATCTGTTCTTGGATTCCCTTTATTTCTTAAAATCTTTAGTAGTTTAGAGGAAATAACATAGAGGGACACAGAAGGATAAAAAAATCAAAGACAAAACCTTCCAACAAAACATCCAAACAACAACAAAAAAACCCAAACAAACAAACCAAAACCCCACCCAAGATAAAAAACTGCCCCACCCAGAATTTTCAGAGAACCGGAGATTAAATCTCCCTGTGTTCCTTTAAATGCAAAGATTGCTTTAGAAGAAATGCTTCTTCTGGGCTTTTGTGACTTGTAACTAAACCTGAAGATATTTTCTGCTCGAAGAACTTAGGCACACTTTTCCCACAATTCCCTCATGTTTTGACATGAGAGGAAATAATTTGATGAGACAGAATATTGTTAAGACGTCTTAACATTGGTGTTAAAAACCATGGTGTATCTAGAAATGTGTGAAACTGTCAAATAGCAGGCTGCATGACGCAGGAGTATTGGGAATAAGGGAGGGAAACCACAATTGTAATGTGAACCCAGTAAAATGGATGAGCTGGTTAGAACTGAAGAAAAGTGTGGTTTGTTCATGTAAAACAGTAATCATGTCTCGATTATTTTGTCATTGTAGGACTATTTAGAAAATTGTAATTTCTTAAATTTTTTGCTAGAAGGGAATGTTAAGAAGTTTACAAAGTTGGTATCTTTTTTGGGTAAACTTTGAGTGTTGGGGTTAATTACATCTAAAAGCTAAAGATCAGTATTGGGTGTAATTTGTTGTTGTCAAATGGAAAAGAAAGGGGAAAGTTGTTGCTGTACAGTTTCGTATAGTATTGCCATGCTCCCCTGATCCTGCAAGGTAACCTCTTTGGTAGAGTTATAAGTCATAAAGGTTGTATTTTCACACAATCCATCTTCTCCCTTCCATCACAATTTTAAATAGTTTGTAGAAGTGGGGATGCATGTTCTTTTCAAAGTTTAAACTAACTTTTAGGTTTGGAAGTTTTATACTTAGATCTTCCATAGTTCCTTGTCTCCTCCTGGAAAATTCATGTCTCTGAAGATTGTATTGTGTATCCTTTCCTTTGCTGTGCTTTTGATTCATCCTTATTGCAGTAGATGGTAATTCTTGCAGGACTGTGGCATCTATTATCACCTTTTAAAATGTTAGGTATATTAAAAATAATGGTCACTGGGTGAAAATCACCACCTTCTGTTGTGCTTTCTTTTTGAAGAACATGTAATTGTCCTTCTGTCAGGTTGCCAATGGTGATGTAGGGGGATGCCAACAGCTCTGGATCCCTGGCTTGCCTCTTGTCGTCATCCCCTTAGGTAGGGCTTTAACTAGGCACCACCTGGCACAATGTCTGCATCGAGGCTGAAGCCTTTAAGGGTTTGGCTGGATTTGATGTCTAACGTTGTTGAGGCTAAACAGATTGCTACTGTCCATTGTCCAGTTTTTGCTCTTTTGGCACCATTAGTAAATGTGCAGCCTTCATCATCATCCCCACAGTGAGTGTGGTTTTGGGAAAGACCTGTGTGGGAGATGAGTTTCTTGTTCTTGCTTTTCGTTTATGTATCCAGATAGAGAAGCTTTGTTAAAGAGCATTTGCACTCTTAATGATGGTTGCAAATATCCTTGCAAAAACAGCAAGTTTTCTGCTGTTCCCTTAGTCTGAAAGGAGAGAGAAGGTTTAATATACAAAGCCAAAAAATAAACCTGCTGTTCTAAAGCCTTGACATATGGGACCTGGTATGCAACTGGGATGGCTTGTATTTGTGCAGCTAACCTTTTTTAGACATTCAGCAAGTGGAACCCCTCTAAGGCAGCTTTTTTTTATATCATTGTACAGAACCTAAGCTTTTATTTAGGGACAAGATTGAGAGTGGAGAGAGGTTTCTACTGGCTGAGGTAAAAAGAATATCTACAAATTGTGAACTTTGATGCTGTTTTATGGACTTTAATGAACCTTTAATATAAAATATCTGGCATCAATTCTAAATACTTCTCTGTTAACCTTTACTTTTCATGTGTGTGCAGTTTAGTAATAGTTACCTTCCTTTGCACACTTTTCTTTCAGTAGCTCTAGATGAAGAATTTACATGCAGATGCAAAGAGTTAAATATGATCCAAGTAGTGCTGAAACTATTGGAAACTTTTGATTGACATCAGTGGCCTGTGGAACCAATCCAAGGCGAATTAGAGCAGCCTTCTGAAAAATTATCTACGTTTTAAGTGTTCTTTACAGGATGGTAGATGCTACTTCAAGTTTGTATTATAGTATTGTCTAGCTTAAACTAAGATGGTGTAGGTGGCTGTTCGTCTTTGGTTTTGTTTTGTAAATAAATGCTCCTGTTTGGCTAAAAAGTGTATAGAAATCTGTTTAATTTCCTGGCGGAAGTTGGGAGGAAAAGAGCAGCCAATGTGTGTATATCTAAGGATTGCAACAATTAAACACTGTGACTATCTGTCATGTGTTTTTAGTAAGGTTAATAGCACTATGGCTTTCAAAAAGACTACTCACCTTTACAAGATACTACACCATTGGCTTCTCAAGCATTAAATAAGACTTTTTTTTCCATTGACTTGCTAATCCTGTGTTTAAAGGAAGACTTTTCAGTTGAAGATGAAGCATTATGGTGGAACTTGGTGCTTTAAAGGTAGAGACTGCTGCAATGCTCTCGAGTCAGTTTATAAAAGCCTTGTGTAGGGTTGGTGGAATCATGGAATTGCTGGAGTTGGAAGTCCTCCATTCTTAAGAAAAACCTGATGTTTCCTACCAGCACAAAAAAAGCGCAAGTAACACAGATTACTGGAAATGTGAGGAGTCAGTGCTTTGGGGTTTGTAGATTATTAGTTTTTAAATCTAAATGGGCTTTCTGTGCTACACTACAAGAATTACTGTGACAGGAAGAGAAGCCTTGTTAGGCTACGTTGATGTTGCAAGTTTCTCTGGTTTCACAGCATTGACTCCTCCTTTTATTCCAAGTTATTCCAGTACACGTAATACAGAGGTTGCAATTAAGCTAGTGCTCACTGTTCAAATGCAAAATGATGTAAACATGCAGAAAATGTGCTGTTTCATACCAGCATGTCTGTACAGGTGAGAGATACCCAAAGACCAAACTGACAGATGAATCAGAACTGACTTTTAATGTTTTTGTAATTCAGGGAAGTACAGCTTAGGAGCATACAATACTCTAAGTGTGCTAAGGACTTAGGAAGATTCACTACTTTGCCCTCACTAAGACATAAATTTAAATCAGATGGGAGGTGACTGTTGGACTCTTGTGGTCATTGACTGTGTTTTGGATTATAGTAGATGAGAAGCTTTGGTTGAAGGCTGTGGACAGCTGCAAGGAAAGGTGGAAGCTTTGGAACAGAGTAGGATTAAACCCAGTACTAGTCTCAAAGAGACATTTACTGTTACAAAACCTGAATGTACAGATCTTGTGAAGTAAGAGTTGCCTAGATCAGATGTGAGGACCTCTTCTTTCTTAAGAAGGGCCAAAGAGGACTTTTGACTGTGTACTCATTCATAGCGTCCTCTCCAATCTGCAGCATTGAAGGTTGCCACCTTCACCATGTCAGCTTTCCCAAAGCTGCTCCGAGCTATCTTGTATCAAGTCTGTTAGCAGTACCCCTAGCATGGAGCTACTTCACCCCCACTGTAGTCATATTGTGTTTACAGATTCTGAACCCTTCCCAGTAACAAGCTTTTTCACTCCATGTTCCAGGTATGTTGGGGGATAACAAGGGACTTTGCATGCTCTGCCTAGAATGGAGTCATTCCCACTTTCTCTTTCTCTTTCATTTTTTTTTTTCCTAAGAGAACTGTAAATGTTGTAGATGCTCTGAGACACAGAATTTAATCTGTGAATTTTTAATGTACTGATCTGGAGCCTTTGAAAAAGCAAAGGAAGAAAAGGTAAAAAAATACTGTTAGTGTGAGAGTGACTAATAATAATAAAGTAAAATTAAGCAAGAGTTGTACATTCCCCTTATGATATGTCTTTTTCTTATGGCATTTTGTTGAAGGAAATTATAGTTAAATATCAACTTCCGGAACCCTTCTCATATCTGCCCCAATTCTACTGTTTACCAATAATGTTCTGATGTATTGGGTTATGAAGAGCATGTATCCTGTATCACATGCCTTTGGATTCTCTTTGGTCTGGTAAGATAATTTTCACTGCACTGACTGAAGTGTAATATCTGACGTGACTATCTGCCTTTCTTATTTTTTCTTTGTACTTAAACCACTAAGCAGAATCTGTGATGTATTGAAGCAAGTGTGAAAAACTGGATTTGGCTAGATTTGGCTAAAAATTTATGCCAGATGTCAGGTGTAATTTTCTTATTTCCCTTCTTGACTCCACACAGATGACTTGAAAATAAAATGAAATGCTTCAGTATTTGGTATGACTCCAGTTACTGATGCATGTGCATAATATGGGGGTGTGTCGTTCTTACTATGTTAGGAATCTTTGTTTTACTAGAAATTTTGGCAGGAATAACACAATTTTATGTCATGGTTGTTCCTGGTATTTGTTGCCAGATGAGCGAAGTATCTCTTCACACGGATTTCTGATTTATTTCTTCCCCCATCCCTCTTATGTCCAGAAAAAGTGCTCATCTTTGTTCATTCCTCCTCACCCATATCTTAAGGAAGAAATCTGATTATCTTCTCACGTGTAACCAGTCCTTTTCTGGAACAAATTACACAATTTCTGTTTCGATGAACAAAAAGATGACAGCTTGCTCCTAAGACAAGAGTTAAAGGCATAGTCTTAGGAATCTCTTGTAAAGCCAGGTAGTAAATGGCAGCAGACTGGTTTGGTAGCTGCCAGGCTCCTGTTGTGCTAAAATGTGTCCAGAAGGTTGATGGCAAGTTTGCTATGCTCTTATGTTGTTGTCCTGCTCAGCTTTTTGTGAAGGTCTCTACGTTAGAACCCTTTCTTCACATGTGAATTCATGTAACGGGTGACACTCGGGCTCTTCTGACACACAGCACTGCCACAAGCAGGTACTGCTGGCCTTGAGGAGGGTCTGTGATCTGTACAAGAATTATGCTCCCTCTGTCCTATGCAAGTGGATTGGATTTGGTAGACCTTTGTATCAGGGACGGGAAGGCTGGGGCATGAGGGAGTGAAAAATTTCTTAACAAGAACTGAGGAAGATTTAAGAAAAGGGTTGAAGACAATGAGAAGATCTTTGATGATCAGGACTTCTCCTCTATTTGCCAGTAGGTATGTAAAGAAATTCTGAGGTGTTCCATGTTGGCCCTTGCATGTTTTATTCCCATAAACTATATGGATGTGGTCCTAGGTAATTTGCCTTGGGAAGCACCAAGGAGCATTACTGCCTGGAAGAGCTAGATGTTTACTGCTACTGGTAAAGGAGGTCTGCCATTTTAAGGTCATTCCATTGTCTTTCCAGTGTTAACTCCTATGGTGATCTCTCTAGTGCACAAAGAGATCCTATTGAGCAAATCTTCTATTTCTGATATTTATGAAACTGTCTTCCTATGGATTCCTATCTGGGGGGCATTGTTATGTCTTGCAATATATATTAAATATTGGAAATATTTATTAATATATATAAAATTTGGAAAAAAAGAAGCACCTGGGGGTTTTTTTGCAGGTTTTTTTTTTGGTGTTTGGATTTTTTTGCCACTAAGGAACTGTGAAGTCTTGGATTACAGGTAAACATTCAGGAGAATAAGACATGACCTGACAAAGCTCAGACTGAAAGTGATCAGGTGGAATCTCTAGTGACATTCATAAAACTTGGTGTCAAGATTTTGTTTGTTGATGGTGGTTTGTTGACGCCAGAAGCTATGATAGTCTTTCAGGTTTAGGAAGCTGGGATTTGAGTGCAGTAGCTTAAAAATTGTTCTTTCACAAAATATTTTGACTTATGTTATCACTTTTCATGCATGCTTTAGGTGGGATTTCTCATTTACTAGTCAATATGTACATTACTCTAGCATATACACAAACTGCTCTTTAATTTTGAAGATATACCCACTTGTGGTATTTTGAAACAAATAGCCAAGCCCTTATTTCAGTTATATAAAATATAATATATTATTATTTGGACTCGAGAGAGTCAACTATAATAATCGCTGTGTGCTGTGTGCCATTATGTAGTGTGGCAGTTAATGTCAGAGAAGGTTGAAGTTCAGTTTTGTTTGAAGAATAGCTATGTTTTGAAATAAAGTCTGGAGCAGTGATGACAATGTCAGCCTAAGGCTCTGGTGACATGGGTTTAGGCTACTGTGACAGCTCTTGGTCCTTGTGTAATGATGGGAGTCATTTAACCTCCCTGAAGAGAACTTTTCCCAATGTGCATAGGGGAGGGGATAAATACTGTGAAGAATACATATTTCAGAATCATTAGCCTGGATGGACTTCAAAAAAACAAAACAAAATCAACCACCTGACTTTTTGGGGGAGATATGCAGTGTCTACGTGCTCCTGCTTCCTAAAACAGGCAGATTTTAAGAATATCTGCCGTAAGTGCTTCTCCCCCCACCCTGAATTGTCAACGTCATGTGTAACTGTTGAAATTGGGCATCTCCTCTCATGGGAGTTGTGTAGGGCATCCTCTGCAGCTGAGAGGGGTATAGCTCTTGCAGGTGATCTCTGATGATTTGGTAGAAGCTTAAACTAAATCACATATAGGTGAGCATCTGAAACTGGGTGAGACTCAATTGCCTCTAAATAGCTGTGTATCAGTAGACATTGCAGGCACTGCAAAAAAAAAAAGCAAATTGCACTGTTTTTCATGTATTTTAGGACTAGATGTATGTACTGAATATCTAGGCATCTGTGCCAAATCAACTTTACTCTTGGCTTAGAGTTCCTTTTATTAGGCAGACAAGCAAAAGGCTTTTCTGGCTCTCCCTCTTGCACTGTGCATTCTTAATATTACTGAATCTTCATTTCATTTATGCATCGCTACACAAAAACTTATTTTTTAAAAATATCTGTCTTTTGCCAGCTTTGCCATTACGCGTAAAAACCATTGGTCTCTGGTTGATCAGAAATTTGGCAGTACAGGATGTTACCTTTCCTTTCCCCTCTTCTCTCTGTTTTGGCTCAGTTGTGAGTAGTATATAGTGCTCATGCTGTGAGTACTGTACAGAATGCATTGTTTTTCTCTGTGTAGTTAAGCCAGAATTAAATTGTGGAGGGATTATTGTTCGCTTGTGTTTTTTTTTTTTTTTAAATAAATGAAGAAAGGTGAAAATAATACCAATGTGTGACTTGGAAAGGAGAATAATCTTGAGTTTACCTTATTGTTACTGCAAGAAAGTAAAAAGATTGTTTCTGTAAATCTGTAGGGCTCTTGCTACTTCTGGTAACAGCATGTGCATCTGATAATGTTAAACTCGGCAGCATTTTGCATGTTGTTAATTGGAATTAGACTGGCACTGACTTCCATGTGCTGTTTTGTGGGAGACCTGAGGCTATAGGCAGATGAGACCACTACCAGGGCATTCCCATCAGCTGTGTTCTGCTCTTGGGTAAATCTAAAGCAACACTGGGTGATTTCAGAGATTAGGCATTCTGCAGATGCTGTTTGTAGTAATTTAATTAATAAAAACAGATATTTATGAACTTACAGCATGTCAGTAAGTAGTAAGAAAGAGACAAGCTTTCAGGGATAGGAGGTAGGAGTACGCAGCCACAGCATAAAATATTTGTATTGTCTTGTTATAGGCGTTGCTGATTAAAAAAAAAAAAAATTTCTTTTGGCAAGGTAAGTGTCACAAAGTTCAGAAATTTAGAATTTTATTTTTAAAAAGCCCAAGGCAGAAGTTTCTGTAGGAATTTTTAGAACATGGAATTGAAAAATGTGATTGAACTTGTTTCTTTGTGTATGTACAGTACTACTGTGGGTTTGAAGTAAGGTATATTTTCCAGTACAATTTTCTTCTGTCTTAGGGAGTTCACCTTGGCGTTGTCTGATCTACAGCAAAAGATGTAACGATAGGACACATTAGACAGTTGTTTATTCCTCATGTGTCTGTCAGACCTCAGTCTACCTTAACCTTTTTGGCAGGTTCTGCCAATTAAAATGAATCTTCCCTAAGAAGGAGCAATCTAGTTTTCTAAGACTAGGATGTAAAGTTGTATAGTGTTTGATCGTATGCAGTGAGTCTTCACATCTTGGCAAGAAGTGCTGTGTGGTAAGTTTTCAGTTCACTCTTACGTGTTGTTTATATGAGACTGCTGTATGTCCAGCCATAGGCAAGTATTAGTGCTAACATGTTCATTTTGTAAAGTAGGTATGGCAGAGAAAGGAACCCATATGACACAGAAGAAGGGTAGGCAAGGGTAGAAGAGCAAAGAGGGCTGAAGCCTGAGGTGGAAAGGTTGTCTTGGAGCACTGCTGTTCTATTTAAAAAGCAAGTATAGAATTTGTACACAATGGCTCCATCAGAGGTCCACACTTAGAGGGTGCCTGAGAAAATACGTAGCTTAACTTGCATAAATCCTGGTCTTCCAGAGACAGATGATACTGTGTCCTAATTCCTTTGAGTGTTTTAGTCTCTATGATGATCTTCTAATTTCCTCTAGTCCAATCCTCAGAGTAAGAATACGTTAGTTCCCCTTGTAAGTGCTTCTTCATCATGATTGGTCAGTGAATTCCCCAAACTGTAATGTCTTCTTTCCAGAATGTGCCCCATAATTTTCAATATGTAGTTGCTTTTGCTATTCCTAAGTGGACATTTTGAAGAGAATAGAGGGAAAGAGGGAGCTAGGGGAAAGAGGAAATCTCTCCCCTTTATCTACCGGCTTAAATCACTGTCTGAGTTAAGGAAATTTGGATCTGATTGCTCAGACTCATTACTCCTCAAGTCTAACTGTGTAGTTCATATTTGTGCCCGCCTGCTTGTGACTGACAGTACATAGGGGTTTGCAGCACTGGTCCCTGTTCCTGCAGACACACAGCTTGCCTTGACACTTTCTCTCACTTTGTCTTTCCCCAGCAGTGGGAAAACAAAGGTTGTTCAGCCTTATACCATTATTACAGATGCTGATTGAATTAACTTGTACTGAAATTGTTAATATGGAAACTGAGATCTAAACTGAGCACTTGAGTTAGAATTTGCATATTTAAAAGTGGAAATAGTAGTTTTATGTGCAAAACAGAACCCTTATACCAGTTTTTAAATAATGTTTATATCTGTAGGAAAATAAAGGGCAACAATTAATATCTACACTGCCTAGTAAGATAACTTTAAAATGTTACATAGAGTTAAATTCATATTACAAATGTCCCTTGTACATTGAAACAGATTCTTTAATTTCTATTTTTAAGAAGAAATTTTTGTCTCTGGTTACATCCAGTGTAGCTTGCTAATTTTAGGGGTGTGAACTCCTCATGACTTAGTGAGGCAGTTTTAATAGCTGTGTCTGAATACTTATTTAAGATTTATTACTGTATGTTTTTATGTAGGGCTAAATATGTGACTTATGATGTCGCTGGTTTGGTGACCAAGAGGCTGATGGACTGATAAATACATACTTTTATTAAAGTAGGGTTAGTTAATTGGAAATGGGAAGAAATTCTTGTTCCAAGATGATTTTGAACAGTCTCGTGTCTTAATATACTGAATCATTGTATTAGTGTGTTTCAATGCTACAGACGTAGGTTTGGCATGGAAGTATTGTATTTGAGCTGAGATTTTTAGATTTATATGTAAGAAGCGATGAACTTGCCATATATTTTACTAGAGAATACATCTTTATTTCATGTAGTAATTGCTCCTTGCTAAATTTGGGGAAGGTTTAATTTTAGAACGGCAGTGGCTGGGTACCGTTCAGTGCTGTGATTAACATACTGGGAAGGTTCACATCTGAATACTCTGAGACTTTAATGACAAAGTTGTGTCATTCTCTGAAATGTGTTTTCCTCCTGAGGCAGACAAGTCTATCTGTTGTCATTATCTTCACAATAGCAGTAAGATTTAGGAGACAGTCATGTTAACAAAGGTACAAAGTGTCCTCAATTCAACCGCTTATTTCCAAACCCAAAAACCCCTCAGCATTATCACAGCAGATGTGCTTGCATTATTTGAATGTTGAATGCTCAGAAGGATTCCTTAGGCTAACACTGTGCTTAGCTTTCTTCTGCCTGAGCAGGCTTTGCATTGTTAATTCAGCCCTTTGTCATTTTAAAGAGGAAGAATGACTGAAGATGATGCTCATGCATTATTTGAAATTGTAAGTATATGTTATATATTCTGCATCACTTCTGTGTTTTTTTTCAGAAGTGAACAAATTGACAATGTGAAAATATTGCAGTGTTCTGATATTTGAACTTCTCAGGAGACACACTTGTATCTTTAATCTCTTTATTCTGAATTGTATCAAGTCATCCCCCTGTTACCACCCAAGTAATGGACTCTGGAAAGGTGTGTTTTTCATGCAACATGGCTCTCTCAAAAAAATTCTTTTTTTCTAAGTGGACTCAGAACTCCATGTTCTTGCTATTACTCTTGCAGGTACCATATAAAATTTCCTAATTGCTATACATTAATTTAAAATGACCAGTTTGCTATATGCATGTATGAAATATTTACAGTAGTTTTTTCAGTATTTTATGTATTTAACCTTTCTTCTCCCTTTAGAAAAGTTATCACAAACAGAATGATGCATATTGTATTTATCTTAGAAACTCAGGCCTTTGAACACTTTGCCTCCAGTGTTTTGATGTGTGAAGACTGTAAAATTATACCATATGAAATGCATAGAATGGGATTTTTTTTTTTTAAGCTATATTTCATACCAGTCTGGTAGTTTTCTGGGAAAACTTTGTATAGAAACTGTACTCATTATGAAAAGACAAAGTTGAGAGAATAGAGGTGAAGGCTGTGAAGATTAGGAAGTTGCTGTTAAGCATTGTTCATCCGCAAGCTACCACGAGAATTTTATTGCTGTTGGCTTTGGACATATCCGCTTTTGGGATTTAATGGCCAGTATGACTTACAGTAGCAACATGTATTAATTATTTTTATTTTAAACAATAGTATTTCAGTGGCTAAACCGCTCCTACTCTTGCATGTGACTTTAGCCATGACTTTAGCCAGATGTCTCATCAATTGAATGTCTATGGTGCTTGTAGTATTGACAGTACTTAGATTAGGTGACAAAGAACCAGTGCTATTGGATCAGCATGTGTTTTTTGTAACACCACAGAAAGCCCAGAGACCCTCTAAACAGCCCTAAGGATTCCTCATGTTGCAGCTCTAAATCCTGTTCAGAGAGATACTTGTATCAAGGTGAATATAAAACATGGACTTTGTCTTCAGTGTTTGTGCAGGAGACATAACTGCAAGGAGTTATCAGGACTAACACCCCTTTGGAAGAACAGCAAATGTAAGACTTCTTTGTAAAAGAGAAGTGAATATTCCCAAGTAAATAAAGGCTTTAATATAACCTCAGTAATGTGGAAGCATTTAAAGCAAATAGATCTCTGAACAAATTTTCAAGGAGAAAAAGACTTAAAGACTTGAAGGTACATAGAAAATGAAATCAATTTAACTTTTGGTTTAACCAGTGGAGGATCCTGCCAGTTAATGTGGTCTGTTATCTTAGCAATGGTAAACACCATGTCTGCTAACTCTCTGTGCTTAGAATATGAGTGTGGTCCTGAGTCTGTCTTGCTGTAAAAACTTTAAGGTCAGGAGCCAGGAATTTCCTTTAAGCCCTTTGTTTCTGTCCTGGAAACTCTTTGACATGTTTCCTGAGGCTTTTGCATTTTTCAGGTCTGTTGAAGTGAACATATTCTGTCTAATAAATGTGACAGAAGACTGGTGACTTCAAAGGTAATGAGTCCAGTTTTGTGAAAATAACTTTTATGTGTCATCACCAGGTACTTATCTGTTCTTGCAGGGAGTGAAAGTCAGACACCATTTGACCACTCTCTACCAGCTGGCCTGCTGGGCCATCAGTCGCCGGATAGTATAAGATTGTCCACAGATTATGCTCTCTTGCCCACCTGCTAGACCAGAAAGGTTATGCAAGGGATACTAATGAAGTTGGAGCCATCATAAAGGACAATAACGGACACAGGAAGAAATAAAAAATACTCTGTAGCATTTTAGGGACTTAAGAGAATCTGTGAGTATTGGGGTGAGGGGATAGGGGAAGATGTTGCTGGTGGTGTTGCTGTAGGAAATGAGTCTAAGGTCCACGTTGTACTATGTTTCATTGGTCTTACTGAACTAATGCTTCTGCTGGGTTGTGGGGGATTATACAGCAGACTGTCCCTGCCACTTCTTCTCATCAATTGGAGTGTGTCCAAAGGAATATAGCAATTGTTCCACACTGCTAGTCAGGCTGAGATAAGGTTCAAATCTTTGAGGTCGTGGATAATTTTACATTATGGAAAGCTTCTAAAACTTCTGTTTGTGGTAGAGAACTGTCAGATTCCCTATCTCATGCTTTTCCACACACGGGAATATAGACAAACTTGTATTTCAATTCAAATTGAATTATGATGTTAAACTGCTTAGCTAACAATCCATTCCATTTAGTAATGAGTAAGCCTTAATTTTGCTTAATGATGTTAGTCTAGTATACATATTCACTGTAGCCCTCTGCCCTCCTGCTGGTCCTAATACCCTCCAGGTCAATTGCAAAAAGTTACATGACAGACAGTGTGTTGCTGGAGTTTGTAGCCTGGGTACTTTTAAGCCAACCACAAATTATTGCTTAAAAAATAGTAATGCTGTGTTGACACGTAGGTGTTCTTGCCCTAGTCCTCACTAGTTCAAGCATTAAGTCACAGTGTAACAGAAGATTTATGTTCCAAGGACATCCAATGTATCATTTAAAAATGGATTGGCTAGACTTTGTGGGCATTGTGGTTTCTAGCAGTGATTTAGAGATGCTTCTTGGAAAATTCCTACACTATGTCATAGTAATTGTTGCTCATCTGTCAACTGTAAGTTGTGAGGCAATTGGGTTCTTAGTATCTTTAAAGCAGTTACTAGTATTTGCTTTTGAGCTCTAGAATTGTAGACAAGTTGCTTAACATACAGGCTGTGCCCAGGTATGAGGTTTCCTATTTAGCTTCTTTAAGTAACCTTAGAAGCAGATGCCTGTCTGCTGGTTCTGAAAACAGTCTGATGCTGCTATCTTTGGGCTGACCATCAGTTTACATGTAACCAGCCCTGAAAAAGAGTTCTCTTCCTCTCTGTGGAAACAAATTTTTAATCATCTGTGGTCTCCTCTGCATTGTGTTTCAAACCATAATGACACCCAGAAGCACGGAGTTAATGTGGGATCAAGTGAGCTACTTGATGTGTAACTGGTGCTTATTCAGCTGCCGATCAAGTGTAACGTGTGCCTCAGACAGTGTCTTTGACTACCCTAGAACTCTCCCATGAAAGGCAGTTTTACACTCTAACTTGAATGAAGTTTTCAAACCAGCAGGGTAGCAGTGAATTGACAGAAGTGTGTTAATAGCAAAAGCTTTATTAGTGATCTATCCTAAATACTTGGATGAAGGAGCTTTATCATGTTGGAGTCATTTTGGAGTGTAGAAAGAGAAAACAGGCCTGACAGAGAGAGCTCTGTAGGAGCATTGGGAAGGCAAGTTTGATTTGAGCAGAACATCCCAGCCAACTCTTTTGCTCTTAACAGCAAGTAAGTGGCTGGAAAAAGCCCTGTGAAGAGAAGTAGGCGACTTCAAAAGGAGACGATGTGCCTTTGGGAAACATGTCAAGTGAAGAAGCAGATATTGACAGCATACCAGTTTGATCTGGTGTGGAACTTGGTATTACCCAAAGTGCTTCCTGCCACGTTTGATGTGCACAGTTATTTTTGTATCCACTGCATGTGTCTGCTTCCTATTACACCATTTCTGTCTTCATTGAGAACGAGTCCCATAGAAAGTGTTTGCGTTGATACATATAGAACATGTCATCAAAATTTTAGAAGGGGGCTGGTTCCCTTTTTTTTTTTCCTTTTGGCCATTTCTATGGTTGCGTTTGTTATTGGAAAATAAAAGCTTAGCTTTTAGTTTTAAAGAATTATCGATTTTGTGTTTTTTCATCCATGTTCCGTGAGTTAATTTAAGATTCATAGAAGACTAGTGTTGACTACATTTGGGCACATGCTTTATGTGGCAGGGGATAAATCAAAAATTCATGTCAATCTACATTCTCAATTCTCCCCCCAAGACCTCAACGTCTTCATTGCTGTCTAGTGGTTTGGGTTTTTGCCACACCTGATTTTGTTTGACAGTGTTTCATTATCTTCAGGTGCATAGCACAGTGATGTTCTTGACAATTTTTTGAGAATCTGGATTCAGCCATGCTTGCGAACACAAAAAGCAATTGGTGTTTTTCAAATATTTGAAATGCTTTTCCACACTGCTTGGCTGCCACACAGTGTGGAAGAAAGGTCTTTACTGCAGTAAGTTTGGTTGCTGCTTCTGAAACTCTGGATCTAGGTGTCTGGACTGAGCTCTGGGGGCTTTCAGTCTGCTTCATTCCTGTGCATGACATTAATATTTCATTTTCATGAGCACTGAAGCAAGAAAATCATGACCTTCATAAAAAATTAACAAATGTTGCTTTTTTTGGAATGGTTTGTTGCGTAGTATCTTACCAAGTGTTAAGTGTTTAACAGTTTGTCTACACTTAGTGCACTTTAATTAAAAAAATAAAACCTGACTTTTAATACATGTTGGGCTTCGCTGCATACAAGGCCGGATACTGCAGGTAACTGTTTAGCTTTAGTTCAGTTTTTGCTTGCCAAACTGTAGACATCCATGTTAAGATTAATAATCTAAAAACCTGAAGCTTCAGTTGATAGAGAATTTTATTTTTTTTAAACAGAATTTTCCTATTACCTTTTCTAATACCTGATATATAGCAGGATTGTCCCAAGAAAATGTTACAAAGCCTGTAAGCTATTTAGTGCAGGCACTTGCTGTCCTCTGTCTAGTTGATGAAAATCTTTCATGAGTTTAACAGAATAAAAGTAAAACCAATAGTGTTTTAAAATAACATGGAGTGCTCAGGCATAACAGCTTGGGGTTCTTAAGTCAGGAAATGTGCTCAGAGGACTCTCAACAGTGACAGGCTCCTGTGGGTTGATTGCAGACTGGAGTGCAATCACCTCTCTTCAGTGGTGAATTATTTAAGTGTATAAGCCAATTCCAGCCTATCGTGATTTTAGAGGTAACTAGATGGCGTTACTTGTGTTTTGAATTTACAAAAGAGAAAAGAGCAGTGTATGGAAATCTGGTTCTGCCTGCAGTCAGTTAAAGCATTTTGGCTTTGCATATAATACCATTTTTCAAGCCATTCCTCTCAATATTAAGTAGTGATGGATGTAAGTTCCATTCAGGTCATGGCTGATGGGGAATATTACGTCACAATTGCTCTTTTAATGGGAGAGACGCGTGGCTCAAACTCTGCTGATTAATAATGTACTGAAAAAATAGTCCAAAATATGGTCTTACCAGGAATCAGATAAAAATTATTATTCAACATGAATCATAGAAATAGTGCAACGTGAGTAAGCTGCTGCTGAACTAAGAAAATGAGTGTGTTGGATACCTTGTGTATTCCCCACCTTCTTGTTTGATGCTTGGGAGCCTGAGTTTGAGGTGTGCAATCTGATCAAGGCCTGTGTGCCTCCCAAGGCAGGCTGGCCACAGCTCTATAGGGGATCAGGGCAACAAGTTCCCTGTTGAAGCAAGACTGAGAACACAAGGCAACACAGTGGCGTGTCCTCTTTCAGTGACAATGCATTTCTTCAAAACATGTCAGTGGGGCATGTCCCCACTGCCCTGCTCTCTTTTGTAATCTCTCCATAAATCTCAGGCTCCAGTGGCCAGAGGTCTTCAAGAGAGACAGGAATGCTATTGTCTTAGCTGTCAGTTTGGTGGTTGGAGCGTCTTCCTTGAAGTTTGAACATGTCTCAAACTGAAGAGAAGCTAGAACCCAACTGGTACTTCTTTGATGAACAATCTTAACTGGTCAGCAAACCTACAGGTCATTTCTTTCACCATGCCTGTTACTGAAGACACATGACTCAACAGTCATCATTGGAGTATTTCTTCCCCATTGATTGCTGCAGTGAAGTCATGATACATTTTCAGCTGAATTGATTCCCCTGGCGACAGGTTATGATATCAGTGCTCTGGACTGCTGTGAAGTCACTGAAAAGAAATCCCTGGAGAATGAGGGAATAAACTTTTCAGGAAAATAGATTTTAAGGCATGTGAAATAACAGGAAAAAGAAGTCAGGAAATGACTGGCTAAGTGCTTCTCACTTTAAACGGTGACATTTGCCTTAGTACAAAGTCTTCAGATTACCTATGTTAGTTCTCTCGTAGGTTATTTAGAACCATGGCTCTGTTTCAAGCAGCTAAAATTGCTTTTGAAGTGTTACTATCTTGCCAAGCTTTGTTATTTGAGTGGCACAAAAGAGGCAAAAAGATGTCAGCAAATCTTTTCATTATACAGATGACACAGAGCATGAATTTGTTCTTTTAATTGCCTTAAGCTTTTAAAAAAAAGTTTAGCTAAAAAATAGGGAATTATATTTTATAATGCAATTGCAATCATCTCCCCCTTGTACAGTATCTACGGTACAGTTCAATGGTAGGTTGCAGATGTTATTTTTGCTTGACAGGCAAGTGACAGCTTGGATAGCCTCACAAGTAGATTATGGTCAATAATCTGGGTTTTGTTTATTTTTATTTTTATATATGATCTCTTTCATACTTTTTAGTGCTTCTGAGAAATGAAGGCACATACGCAAGAGGCTAGAGAGGAAAAAGTTTCTTCCAGGTAGTGGCAGGCTGATGGGAAAGGCTGAGTTTCAGAGCTTGTTGTGGCTTATGGAGCTGTGCGTTCTGCATTCAAGTTGGTACTTATTTCTGCAGCTGCATCTATTGAGCTTTTGAGAGACTGAGAATGACCTACTAGAGAGATTATGCTTGGATAGTGAGGTTATTTTCCTCAAATTTCCTAAAGTGAGTGGATACTGGTGTGATTTACAGGAAGTTGTACCACTAATGAAAAATTCTATGCTTCTACTATAAATGTTATAAAGCTTTGAGACCCCTTGGCTCAGAGATAAGAAAAATCTAAATAGACTCAGGAAATTTTGGGGACCGGGTAGATCCTGCAGAAGTTCCAGATGAGGGGAAGATACCCAACTATTACAAGGTCTGTAGATAGAAAAGTGGGAGGGAAGCAGTAAAACAAGAGTTCACAAAAAATGTATACAGAGATAAAGGAAGGGTTGGAAGCAGTAAAACAAGAGTTCACAAAAAATGTATACAGAGATAAAGGAAGGGTTGAAAGCAGTAAGGGGAAAAGCCTGAGCTCATAGAATCATAAGATCATCTAGGTTGGAAAAGACCCCTGGGATCATTGAGTCAACCATCTACCCTACTCTACAAAGTTCTTCCCTACACCATATCCCCCAACACCACATCTAAACGACTCTTAAACTCATCCAAGGATGGTGACTCAACCACCTCCCTGGGCAGTGTCTCACCACTCTTTCTGTGAAGAATTTCTTCCTAATGTCCAGTCTAAATCTACCCTGTTGGAGCTTGAATCCATTCCCTCTTGTTCTATTGCTAATTACTTTTGAGAAGAGACCAGCACCAACCTCTCTACAATGTTCTTTCAAGTAGTTTGTAGAGAGTGATGAGGTCACCCCTCAGACTCTTCTTCCTCAAACTAAACAGTCCCAGTTCCCTCAATTGTTCTTCATACGATTTGTTCTCCGGGTGTCTGTCACCATCTTTGTTGCCCTTCTCTGTACCTGCTCCAGCACCTCGATGTCTCTTGTATTGAGGTACCCAGAACCAGACACAATACTTGAGGTGTGGCCTCACCAGTGCTGAGTACAGGGTGACAATCACCTCCCTGCTTCTGCTGGTCACACTATTTCTAATACAAGCCAGGATGCCATCGGCTTTCTTGGCCCCCTGGGCACACTGCTGGCTCATATTCAGCCACTTGCCAGTTAGAACCCCCAAGTCCTTTTCCGCCAGGCAGCTTTCCAGCCACGCTTCCCCAAACCTGTACCGATGCATGGGGTTATTGTGGCAGAAATGTGAGGCAGAAATTCACATGAGCTTCTGCTCACGCGAATAGAAATCATGAACTTGTGCTTAACCAGTAAGCTGTGATTTGAGGCAAAAGCCTTGTATGTGGCATCCTCCCATGCTCCAGGAAGGAGCAGAACGGGCCCTGCAGTGTCTTCCCTGAGCTTAACACTTGGAGAAATTCCTCTCCTTTCTGCTTCACCCAGAATAGCGACTCGTTCAGTTTCTACCTGCCAAAGTGGCTGCTGTCATCATTCATCAATGCCAGCCATGCCATGGATGAGATAAGGTGAAGACAAAAGAGTTTAGGTTATGATTTGCAGGTGACAGAATCACTATGTGCAAGGTGTCTGGTGCCTGTGTTATCAGACAGAGGATGAAATTTCACCTGAGGTGGCTGCAGGAGCTATGTGGCATCTGAATGCAGCAGGTCAAGTCACTTGATCAAGTGTCTGCGGTTGTCACAGACACACTGTTTACTTTTGGCCTAACAGGAGTCCTTGAATGTTTCAACAATGAAAACATGTGACACTTGATCTTCTGTGGGTGGAAGATCACAAAATCTTCATGTTATGAACACATGCAGAGCAGGTTCAGGAGGTAACACTGACCAAAAGGGAAATAAATAGATCATGTTTTAATACTTGGAACTCGTGATTGGTTTGAAAGAACAATGTGGTGAATAGTTTTTGTTCTTTTCATCTCTGACTTGTATTGCCCACGAGTGTGTCTGTGTGCTTTGGGGGGAAAAGGCAAATTCCTGTGGAACAGATCGCTGACTACATCTGGCATGACTATCTCAATGCAAGCCTTGAGATGTAGTTTGTTGTGGAGGATTCTCATGCAATTAGTGGAGTTTTTTTAGGATTTGCATTTTTGCAGATGAGAAGTACAGCTCAAATCACTTCAGCGGGTTGTGCCAGAGACAGGTGTCTAGAACTACCAGCTATAACTTTTAACTTCTACTATTAAAAAGGAAAAATCTTCAGAAGGTGATCATGAAGGTATAATACTCTGATAATTTTACTCTGAAAAGATTTTCAACTTGCTGGACTTGTTCACTGTAAACAATGTTGGCAGGCTGACAAGTCTGGAGATAGTGATTTTCTATATGTTCACCTGGAGCACTCTCTTATGTGACCAGTCTGTCAGCACAGCTCCTGACGCCGTTAGATTTTCTTTTACTTGCACTCTGATACTGTGTCTGACAGCAAGATAAGTACTTGTAGTTGGGTCTTAGCCTTTTAGGCTGTAATAAAGTTTCTCTGGCTGGGTTAAAACTGTTACAGTCCCTACCTTGTTGTTGCTGTACGTAATGAAAATACGCACCTCCTGGAACAATGTTCTTCCTGGAAGAGTCCTTTCCTTTCCCACCAGGTAATACTAAAGCTGTAAGAAAACTCTTGATCATTTCCAGCACAAGTGTCAACCCTAATACCTTAGGTAAATGAATATCACGATATGGTGATATTTTTAAACATGGTAAGAACTTTTCTTATCTGTTACCTCATATGACTCTGAAGCCATCTAGAGAACTTGAAAAGCAGTATTCAAATAGTATAGTTTTTTTATTATGACACAGTATAAATGTCTTAGTTTTTTTACACCCAACCCCAGCTCTGTGCACTAAACAAGAATGCACGCACAACATTGTGCATGTATCTTCTAAAACTTGTATTGTGAAGTCAATACCAGAAACTAAACCATACCTTTCATCACACTGTGGAGAGAAGCAGTTTTTTAGTAAAAAGCGAAATAATGACAGTTATTTTTACCAGTCTATTTATAGTACTTTAAATCTGCTTAAGAGTTGTTAACATGGATATTCTACACTGTAGTGGTCCCAGTATCTGTGGTAAGCAATTCTGAAAATGTTTGAACATATAGCTGCTTTTATTTTGGTGAATCTTTGGCTTTCAGTTGGCAGACAGCCCTAACAAGCTTTTTCAGTATTTTTTTACTGTATCTTTTGCTTTCAGTCTATATGACTATTGTCTAAATATTGTTGCATTACACAGAGGAACATAACACCTGGTGTATTTATTTCTGTACTGACCTTTATTTTTATAACACCCTTGTTAAAGCAGTAAATGAACAAGAAAGGTAATCAAAAGCAACTAAAAAGCCTACAGACCAAATGGGATGAATAACTAACTGCGTCAGTTTATTCGATAAAGTTAAAATGATGCAGTGTTGCCTGATTAGTAGCACAATCATATGTAGAGACAGACTTTTAAAATCTGAATTTGGAGGAGCAGATCAATTAAAGAAGTGACTCGTCATTTGCTCTTTTGTTTGGGGGTGTGTTTGTGGTTGGAGTTCCTTGCATTCATGTTTTGTTTCTATTGCAGGGAAGGCTTTTGGCCTGTGCAAATCACTGCAACTCATTAAAGTTTCCTGAAGCCCTTAATGAATGTTTGCAAATCTACAACCTCCCTTCCTAGTTTTCATAGAATATAAGCCACTCAGGCCACTTTGAGTTGCTGAAAAGTGAGGTTTTCTTGGTTTCAGTTTATTACTTGCTTTCCTGCCCCCCTCCCAACCTTTGCGTTATTGTAAGCAGTATTAGTTCTGCAGGAGTTATTTCTTAAAGTGTATTTCTGTCCAAACTTTAATGCTGGTAGCAAGCACTTGTTTCAGCTTTAGAAAATGGTTGATACTCTGAAACCAAGATCCAAACTGCAGCTCGGTTGGTGCTTATTACTCCTGTGTACAGAAGGTGACCCCTCTAACCTGTTTATTCCACTTGCTTAGCTGTCAGCAGTCTGCTTTGATTGTAACGGACATAGCAAGAACTAGAGGACTTTAGGTGAAGTAGGTTCCATTGCAGTTTGCACTGTAATTTCTTGCACAACTCTCTCCTTCTCTGAATTCAAAGTTATATCAGCGAAAATTTCTTGACACAGCAGCAAATAGAAGATGACCTGGGAAGGGAGTCTTCAAGATCTAATAAAACCACTATCCATGTAGCTCCTGATTTTTTGGCCTTGGCCATATGTTGTGGAATTTTCAGTGAGATAATAGTTAAAAACATTTCTCAGAAATATTGGAATTGAAGTTGAGGCGTGATAGACATCATGAATGAGCAAAGAGTAGTAATTGAAAGGAAGGTAAGGACTTGCTTGAAGAACTGTTGGCACCATTGGCTTGTCTAAGAGCTATGGTGTGATTTAGGTGTTTCTCAAACTATTCAAGAAACTGAGTACAGAAAGTGAGTGTATTTGTCAGTTTGTTCAGGAAGAGTATCTGGAATTCTTTTTTCAACATGTAATACAGTACAGAATATTTACTCACTGTGTATAAATTATAATTAAGCTAGCACTGTTTGTCTAATCTCACAGGAAGCATATTTTTGAGGGTATAGTAGTTAATCTAGAGCTTCATCTGCCTGTTGAGACCACTAAATATCTGATAGTTTATGCTGGTTAAATTGCTCTAATGATGTGATCAAATGAGAGATAAAGGGACAAAAATCTTTAGTCATTTTTCTAATGCCTTGATTTTTTAAAATGAGTTTGGATTTTGTTTTGCTTTTTCACTCTCAAAGGTGTGAGGTCTCCTGTGCGGAATGTTAGGCTGTTTGCTAGAGGATGCTGGGGCCTGTAGCCAAGCAGAGCTCCCTGCTCAGGTACAGAGCTCTGGCTCGGGGCAGTGCCAGTAACCATGGTCGGCCTCCAAGGACAGCATGACTCTTGTCTGCTTCCTTTCCCACTGAGCTTCGCTTTGTTCCTTTATATCTGTGCTGTTGCTATGACTGAATATGGTAATATGTTTATAAATCTTTTACGCCAAAGCCAACCATATGATAAAGCATATCCTTTTAAACTGTCTGAATAGAAACTTGAGAGAAAAAAAAAAATCTATTGAGAAAGTTCAAAGGAGAGAGGCAGGCTAGGAATGGAATATTGCTTGCAGCTTGATTTCTAATCAAATCATATCAGTGAATAGGCTATTAACATCTCCACAACTCTAAAAATAGAAAAATCTGAGTTTAATACGTAGGAACTAACATTAAAAGAAAATTGGCAACTAGTGTTTGTGTGCTTTTGAGAAACCCTCTGTGTTTTTCTTGAATATAAGCTGAGCACAGAGCATTTTCTGTTGATAATTATTTTAAATGCTCTGAATTACGATTAAAAACTGCCTTAAAAAGACCATTAGGTTTACTGCAGTATTTTATGGCATAATAAAATTATATGGGGGAAGATAGGTAGGGAAGCATATGACTGAGCTTCTGTGTCCTGCTTTAAACAGTGCTATAATGGCCGAAGAATTGGGGAACATACTTACCTGAGTTGGGCAACCTGTGGCTTCAGACAAAAATGTTATAATGAGATGAGTGCTGCTGTTTGACTATGGCAGTGGCTTGAGAGGGGCTCTCCCAGTTATTTGGGGTTAGGTAAGGGAGGCAGTGACTTTCAATAAGCTGAAAAATGACTCTTAAAAATGTTCTGAAGCATCTTCTATTGTCTTCATACACTTGGCAGAGAAGTTGATTGGTGAGGTCTGTGACTCAGTTCCTGGAAGGTGTAAGTCATGGATGGTGAGCGTTTGTGTGACCGCTCGATCGAGCAGACAAGCAATAGCCTGTGTTCTTGTTTCAGAAGTGCTGGCCTGGTCTAGCTGACATGGGTTATGGCTATGAATCTGAAATACCTACTTGCTTAATAAAGTTTTTGTTAGATAGAATATGAATAAATTACCATCTCTGCTTAGGCAATAGCTTTATATCTCTTACTAGTAATGCTAAAAGAGATTCTTGAGTAAAGCAGAATACTAAATACTACTGCCTAACTTGACAATTGCATCTTTATCATATATATTAATACCAGTTGATTTACCCATCACTATGGATTTAATAATGGACACTATTGAGGATGTAGCAAAATCCAGTCTCTTTTTTAAGATTGTGTTTTATTAATTAAGGAATATTATCAGTTGTTGTGTCAAGTATCCATTCAAATTGAAATGTATGTATTCCATAAAATCCTGTTCAGTATCCAGAATAATTACTTATTGTTTGTGTGGTGTAATATAAATTATCACCATTATTTTAAAAAGACAAATAGTTCTTGGATAGTCTTAATTTCCTGTATCTCCTTCTATAAGACTCTTGAGAAATATTAATGCATTTTTGTAAATCGTGGCAAGTATTGTACCTGGTAAAATCTATCCCAGATAAAAAGCATATTAAACTAATTTCAGATAAAAGGTGAAGTTACAAAAATTAGGTGAGTAAAAGAAGATAAGAAGAAAGACATAACTCAAAAGAAAAAATTACAAACTTAGAGCATAAGTACATAACTACCAGTGTAGCTATTACTACTGTAGCAAGCCATACTTGCACTGTACTGCAGTGTTCCAATGACAATAGTAAGGTTTCCTCTTCCAAAAAATCTCAGTATGATTAGCCAGTGGTCCTCGTTGTTATAAGTTGAAAACTTTTCCTATTTTGTTGCTAGAGTCTAAAGTATGGTTATTATGGTGTCTGACCATATAAATGTCTTGGTAAAGTAAACCTCTCTGAGCTGTAATTAAGTTTCAATAAATATTATTTGAAGAATAATTTTATCATTACCTAAGAGATGTTATCCCAGAGCAATTAAACACTGTTAACATTCCCCTATTCAATTAAATAAATAATCCCTCTGACACCATCACTTCCTCCGGGGGGCTAGGACAAAACACCCAAGATATCCTTAATGATACTGAGACCCAAATTAAGTTGTGATGGCTTTAGTCTCTTCTGTCCTCCTAGATGGAGTTTGAATAAAAATAAAAAACCTGAAAAGCCTTGAATATGAAGAACAGGGGTCTGTAACACTTTATCCAAAGGCAACAAAAGACAGTGAAATACAGGCTGTGAAACTGTCGTTGTTTGTCACTTTCTTCTGACACTTTTCCTGTTGCTGTTGCGTTATTGGTGTTGCCATTTTAGCTCTGCTGTCTCCTCTGACAGTTCTTGACTAGGTCTGTGCCACATTGAGTGCAATTTTGCATACATGTATTAATGTAGCAAAGAAGTCGCATAAAGTTGGTCTGTAATATTTTATCAACCTCTTTCAGTAAGAGTATCGAAGATAAGGGGGTTTAAATTCACAGTATTAAATTACTTTTAGATTAGCAACATTGTTTTAGTGGATTAAGACAGACCAACTTGCACACAGTTTTTCTACTGAATCTATTTATGCTCTACACAGTTTCACGTGCCATGCAACTGCACAGTTTCTGAGCCCTTTCCAGTAGTCTCTTAAACAAAGTGGTTGCTGTTCTCTCATTTCACAGTTCTGCATTTGGGAATGTTTCTTGTGTTGGATGGCAGAGAAGAAAGGAGGAGATTTTTTCTTTCGTTTTAGTTTGGTTTGGTTTTTTTGTTTAGTTTATGAGCACTGAATCTGTGCCTAAATTTTGTGCATAATATACCTTCTCCTGTTATTTATGTTACATAAAGAGATGTTCACCAAATGTGCCCTATAGTTGGAGGGGAAGGCAGTTAGCTTTATAATGAGACTTTAGTATTCACAGGAGTTTATTCCAGCCTTGACATTTTAGTTCTGGCCAAACAGAGATAGATGTATTTTCAGATTGTAAACATCTCTGAGAGAAAAAGTCTGCTTTCTTGTGCCAGTACTGCCCTGACAATACAGTAACAACAGTTACTACTCAAGCTTGTTTGAAATGACATCAGAGGCTTTGTACCATACTCTGAAAACTTTGTGAATCCTCATCAAATGCAGTTGTTTAAAAAGTTTCTGTATTCCTAAAACTTAAAAAATTGTGATCAAACACTTGTTACAAGTTCAATATAATATAATATAATATACAAGTTCAAGTATAATTAACCTAGTTTATCTTCCAAAATTATCTGAATTGCTATCTCAAAGTAATTCAGTTTAATATAAATCTCATTAATTGGGGAAGTGCATTGTCAGGGTAGGAATATTTTTAAACTAGATAATAATTTTACTGTAGGGCTTTATTCCTCTCTAATTGTATGAATCTCTTTGATTTTATTTTCAGTTAGACAAGCCTTTTGCATTTTGGGTTTTTAACTAATTGATATTATCTTATTGACTTGTGAGACTTCTCTAGAATACAGGGGTTTTTTTATGAGTTGAGATGTAGTCTGTAATGTGCATTGGTATTTGAAGTGTATGGTATATACACAAAATTGAAAGAAAAAGGGAAAAATAGAGTATGGAGGTGACCCAGCAGTATGTACAAATAGTGGATTAGTTTACTTCAATAAAATTGATTTAACAGTCTTTGCTGAACTTTGTTCAGAGGGAAAAGACCGATAAAGTTTTTTATATTCTTTAAAAAACAAACCGTCAACTTCTTATAGGAATGATTTATGCCATGAGCATTTAAGAAATTGTGTGAGAAATTGTTCAAAGTTGTATGCTATAGGCAGTGTTTTAATGTATGGTGATTCCTTCATGACACTTAACCTATTATTTAAAATTTAAATTGGTTCATTTAAAATTTTTTGTAGGCTTCTAAAAGGATTTTTTTTCTTTTGTAACTAACAAATAGGCAATTGATGCACACAGGAAACATGTTTGTGGACTGAAGAAATCATTCTGATGTGTTGCTATTATGTGCATGCGGAGCCCCTTCAAAAAGGAGGATTCAGGGAGATCTGCTTATAGAGGCACACTGATCTTCAAATCAGTGTGTGATTCTGTCTCTTTTCTGGAAAAGTTATCTTTTTTGTGAATTCATATTTAGTTGTAATTAAAAAAATTGATTGCTAGGGTGTAAACTTAAAATACTTTCTCATGAGCAGGTTCTCCAGAAGATGTACATCAACTGAAACATTGTTGGGGATTTTTTGGTATGCATATGAGATTTTCTGTTAACTTGTTTGTAATAATAATTTTATGTATATTTTAAAAAATACTTATAAAAACATATTTTACATGCATACATGTATATAAATAAGAAGATCATAAACAAACAAATAATATGTGAAGACATTTCCTCCAGAATAAGGAGAACCCTTGTGGTTGCTCCAGAGAAGATTTGATTAGTTCTGCTCATAAATGGAGAGCATCACCTGTGACCCATTTTAGCAGCATAATCACAGCAGCAGAAAACCTTGTTCAATTATATTTTTACTTTTCAAAACACTGTTATTATATTAACTTGGGGGACAGTGTTTCAAAGAATATTGCCTGAGCAAGAAACTGTGGTTCTGTTGCCTAGTGCTTTATGTTGCCCCTTCAGTGACAAGAAAAGAAACGATTTTTGCTATTTTAAAAATAAATGTGAATAAGAAAATGCTTTAAAGTTCTGTTGTTGTAGTCTTCAAGAAGTAGAGGCTTAAATACATTGAATCTGCAGAGAATTTTGGCACTTACTGTATGGCAATTAAGATGTTTTCTCCAGATTTATTCAGAGCAGTGTTAATCAGTTATGCATAGTAACTTAAAATACCATTATTACAGCAGTGTTTATGAATAACAAATTACCTGTATAATAACGCACCTGTGTGATTTCAGTTTTAGTTGTCCCCATCTTGCATAGTGAAATACAGTTTTGTTAATAAAAATAATTTAAAACTTTTTTTTTAAATATAAAGTAGGCTTTAAAATAAAACCTTTCATTCCTTTTATTTCTTTCTGGGCCTCATCGCTTTGTTTCTCTTTTTCTTTCATTATATGTAGATCATGAGATATGGCCACGGTTTTTGAGTTTTCATGACTCAGTTTCTCTGCAGTTCTCTGACTTTGTGCTCATTTGTGGTATTGAGTACAAATACAAGCCTTAGATATCAGGTATGGAACAACAACAAAAAAGAAAAGTACTCATATATGTGTAATGTGAAAAATAGTGAAAGTTTGCTTCTGTATATAAGTAACCAAGCTTTAAAAAATAAAGTTGACTTGTCAGGAGATGTTCTAGTTTTCATGGAGAGGTAAATAAAATACTCTTCAAAATGGAGATCCTTTCCTGAAAAGCAGCTTGAAGTATGAGGGCAGGGATGGGGAGGAGCAGAGCCCTTGTGGCATTCAGCATACTTCCCAAGTTCAAATAGGTTGGTTTGTTTGCTGCTGACACCTGAAAGGGGGGCTCCCATGTATTGAACTTAACGGACAAGCAAAGCTTAGAACCCCTAATATCTGAAAGTTAGAGAGATAGGAAGAATATTGTGTGTGTGAAATTGTTTTAGAGAGGGATCAAAGCCATGGCTATAGGCCTTCCAATAGTTCCCATAATAGTGAAAAATGACATCTAAGCTGCTTAACAGCCTATGCTTGTTGGTCACATAACATAGTGAAGCAGACCTTATCTTTTGATTAGTCCTTTGTATCAAAAAATGAACGAAAAGTCCTGTATATAGGCAGAACTGCTGGTGTAAAAGAACCTTATTTTTGAGATGTTACCTTATCAGCACAGTGTGGAAAGAATGGTGGGAATAAAGGAAGAAGCAAACAGGCTCCTTTGAGCAAGTGACTCAGTTCATGTCCAGGACAAGATGTGATTGTTTATATGCTCAGGATGTGCTGCTGCTGCATTAACGCAATTGAAAAGATCTTCTGCGTGATGGAGCTATTGTTCTCTTGTTTATAAATGGAAGTATTTCAATGGTTAAAACAAACAGAAGACTCATGCCTTGTGTCTTTTGCCTATTGATGGTCAGTCTATCTGGATAAAGAGTGTTTTATCTCTGAGTGGTAGTACGTCCAAAATTCCCTGCCTTAATGTTCTTGTTAGAAAATAGGTTTTCTGTAAATGTTGCCAACTCTAAGCAGTAAAAAGTAATGAATTATACTTATTATATTTATTATATTATAATATTTATATTATAAAATCAGTGTTGGGTTGTGGGTTTAATTTTTGTAAAATCTGTAAATCACAATTTTAAAAAGTCTTTAACCTTGTCTGTACTTTGAGGGAAGGAGGACTTGGTTGGTTGTTGACTGTTTAGATGTGGAAATTATTTCTTTGTAACTGAGGGCAAGAAACCTAATGATAGTCTGTGAAAGTCTCTTGTATGATGATGGTGTTTCAGGAAATCCTTAGACAATATGAATAGCAGTGAAATTTAAAGCGTTGACTGTGAAACAGAAAGAATCAGGTGGAGAGGGCAGGTGACCTATTGCAGCTTTATCAATGTGGAATAGATAATTTGTGATGTTGAGTTATTAGACAGTTGAGTGATATGAAGGAAACCACAGTTGAAATCAGAAGCATATGCTGTAACTCTGAGAAGTCGTGGCAGGGATGTGGCTGGCTATTTATCAAATTCACAGAGAAGGATTTAATAATTGAAAATGTATAGCAGCTGGCTTTTCATAGAGTATTCCACAGAATTCTGGAAAATTTCATTCTTGCCACCTATGTGAACATCTTTAGAAAAGGACAGCTTGTTATTGAATGAGAGGGGAAGAAAATCCACAAAAGCAGGGTGGGGAGAGAGGGAAAGTACCTATTAGAACCACTAGAAGCAAGTTGAACAATTACTCTAGAAGTCAGAATGTCTTGCATCACCCTTCAAAAATATGCCGCCTCCACACTGCTTTCTAGTGGCTGCGTTTTGAGGGATTTGTCAGGTTAAAGGCACTCTCCTTCAGTAGCTTCTTGTGGCTTCTTGTGCTTCTCAGTGGAACCACCTGTGTATCACCTGGGGCTCTGGGGCTCCCAAGTATTTCCATATATTGTGATGGAAACCTGAGAGGGAAGGGACATACACATAAATTCACATTTATTTTGATTTAAGAAGTTATAAGAGAGTATTTTAATGGCCCTTCCTTTATTACTGCTGCTTATGTGAAGAATGGGACTGATCTGAAGCAAAATAGTTAACTGTGGGGTGTGGAGCCTGCCACTTGCTCACTTAAAGTTATCATAAATCTGAGTATTGGTTCATTGCTGTATTGTTTTCCGTAGTGATTTTTTTTAATTATTTTTTTTACATGACTGCTGGACAGTAAACGGAAAGTAGGTTTTACTACCGTGTTATAAAGGCCTGTTGAAGTTTGCAGTGTCTCTGCACAGAAGTTGTTTGTATTGGAACTGGGTTGCTCTTGTGAGTTTTATGCTGCAGAACAACCTGGAACAGGACTGAGTGCAAATTGAGACATGGGAGAATTTTCAGTGGATGTTGTTGGATTTTGAAGGAGCCGGTGATAGCAATGAAGCATAAAACTGCTTCTTCCCCCCATTGTTCTCTTCTCCCATTGTTGGTTTAAACTGAAATAGTACCACATCTAAAGACTTATTTACACACGAGCGGTGACCGAGCTAATTTGGCCTTAGTTCAGTCCTTTAATTAGGAATTAGTTAAAAGGTTATTTCTGGGACACTCCCTGTTTAAACTGAGCATGTCCATAGGATTTGAGGCAAAACAACATTGATGTGATCTTGGCTGTTTGGGTCACAGGTTATACGTGGCTATTTGGCATTGACCGAATTAGACCCAAGACAGTAAAGGCTGTCTTTCTAATAACAGCAGAACTTAATTGTATATACTTCTTGGTATTGCTTTCTACAGAACTTATTCTAAAGCATTTCAAACTGGGTTTTTTTTTTTTCCCCACTTAAACCAGAATTGCAAGCACGTTTACATCTTTCTTGAGGTGCCTGTGCTTATAGTCTCAACTGTCTGAGGTCTTGCTTAAGTTGCTTAGTATAATGACTGAATTTTTACAGTGACCAGACCATGTTGGTATAATGGGCAAAAGTTTCAGAAGTGTCCAAAGCTCTCCAAGGCTATTCTGCCTCTGTATGATGCTTTACTCATCAAATGGCCTTGAAGCTCTCTAGCCTTTGGATAGTGGCAGGTACTTGCCAAAGGTGTCTGGGATTATCTGACTACCACCTGAAATAAACCCCTGATGTGTCTATTGGAGCGATGCCTTACAGCTCTAGTGTTAGGGGGTTTTATAGGTGATGGAGGAACTGTTGATAAAAGAACTTGTGTTATTGGAGGTGGCCTCAGACAAATCATTTACCCTGGATCTCTGGTTTCTTCAGTAAAAAGTAGAAGCAGGGTTTGCTCTCTCCCTCCATTCCTATATACCCAAGAGTCTGCATGATTATTGGTGTGATCTTCTGAGTGTAGATACTTCTTGAGATTACTATTAAGCCTTTAGAAAAGCATGAGCGGAATGTGTTTTGCTGTAACATACTGTAGAGTAATATTTGGGGCTGATTTTATATAACTTAAACCCTTTTATGATGATTAAGCACTGTTTTAAGCCTTCTGTGAAGGACTCTTCTCTTGAGGGCTTTAGAAGGAGCAATGAATTTGAACAAGACAGTGAAACTCTCTCCCCTGACACATTTCAGCTTTGGAATATACTGAAAAAGTAAAACTTCCTCTGCTTGCCTTTTTATCCATTGGAATCCCTCTGCTTCTGGTAGATGTATACTTCTTGTCAAAACCAGAATTACTCCTGGTTATTTTTGTTGCTATTTCTAAACCATAAAAGTTTAGAGCTGTCTTAATCCTATTGTGTATGTTTCTTATGGGATTCTTTTTCTAAGCACTAATCAGTTGCCCCTCTAACAGTCTTGCAAGTTAGACTTAAATTGTGATCATAAGATTTTACTTGTTTTGCACAGCTATGACTGGTGATGGTAATGAGGCTGTTTGGGAAAAGAAAAAGAAAAAACCCAACCAATTTTCAAATGAGCCTATTTGGATAAGTAGATCACTGTGTCTTTGTGGGTTGCTTCTGTTAGTGAGGCAATGCAAAGATGCATACTTTATGGAGCTTGATGCTCATGTGCAGTCAATGATAATGTCCTGCAAATGCTTTTTTTCTGTGCTTCTTTCAGGCAGTTCTTAAAATATTATAAAAGAAATCTATGAAATAAACAGCAGAATTCAGTTTGCTGCCTAAACATAGGTGGCTGAGGTCTCACTTGTCAGTGCAGAGCTATTGACGCAGGCAATGGAACAGAGGAAGTGATTTATCTGAGCAGCTTGAGGATGGGCTGTGTTAGGGTGGGCTGCATACTCTCCCTGATCTATTCACTACAGATTTCTTCCTCCCAGACCTTTGGGGAAGAAATAACCTTTTATGTCTACTTTGTATTTTGCAAACAGAGGATATGGTGGCCAATATACACAGGCTGCTAAGCATGATGTTCTCAACCATTCGGGAGTTCCTGTCCATGTGGAACCCCTTTCCAATGGTCGTACCAGTGGTACTTGGGCACATGGGTCCTTTTGTGCTCTGAGCTCATTGTTAGCATGGCCTGCAAATGTGAGCTGTGAGTCTCTTTCACAGACAGTAAATGAGAAAACACGGATGATTGTGATGCCAGTAAAATCCCTATCCTTGCTTCTGTGTTTGTGTTTTCAAAGCAATATTATGCTCTGAGTGCTTCTGTATGAATTGCAGGTTGTCTTTTACCTGGCCCTCCAGTTACCATTTAAGATGGTAACTGGATGGTAACCTGCCAGTTCATGAGTGATGCAGGGTTCCTAGCAGTGCACCTGTGTTCATTGCATAGAGCAGTTATTCTGTTACCCCTTTTGATGTTCTGAACTTTGGTTTGGGACGGGCTGCATGAAGAGCTTGCCTCCTTGGAAAAAAGGGAGTTGAGGCAGAAGAAAGTTGCTTCACCTCTGAGAGGTACTTACCTAGTTATCTCTGGTGTCTGGCTCTGATGCAGGCAAGGAACCTAAATTGCTGCAGTTCTAAATCACTGCTCTTAAAAGCTAGAGCAGCACAAACATTACCATTAGTTCTCAGTTTGGTTGTACCAGAACGTATGTGTGAACTGCTCCATAGAATGAAATGGTCTCTCTAAGCCCCAGCTAAAAAGACACCTCAAGATGACACTTTTGCAGGAAGGAGGCTTTGGGATAGGACTTGAGATAGGATTTGAAGTTGTACCTCTGGTGTCTTGAAGTAACATTAGTGTTGAGCTATAAAGAAATCACAAATGGATCTTTGCCAAATTGATCTACCAGGTCAAGATAGAAGGTGGGTGATAGGCCACTTGTCTAGAGATACCTGGGTCCTTCATTGTCTGCTTGCTTCTGATTTAAAAAACAAACAAACAAAAAACCAACAAAAAACCCAAACCAAACACAAACAAACAAACAAAACCACAACAACAACAAAAACCCCCAAACTCAAACCACAAAACACTCTCCTGCAAACCCACACAAAACCAACAAAGCAAGAAGAAAGAAAAAAACCAACCAACAGCACAAAACCCCACTCCACCAACAAAAGGGTGTATTACATCAGGAGAAGATTTCAAGAACACGTATTGCTTGACCCATCCTTGCATCATGATGGCAAGAGAAGAACTGCCATTTTGGCAAAATACAACCAGTAGAGGAATGTCTTGGGCATGACTCTTCCATACCCTCCATGAGCCCTCTATACAGTAAGCAAAAAACCTACTCGTAGTAGTGTTTTGGGAATTTATACACAATTCTTTTCTAAACTTCACTGAATTTAAACTAACCCTATGATTAGTTTTACTCATTTCAGAAGTAGTTTTGCCACATGCTAATTGATTTCCTACAGCTCCAAAAGCAATGCAGCTTTCAACAGATGTATTCCCTTGATGCTATTGTTCTTTTTATCTCTGTTGATGTTGTGACCTTGAAGTTCCAGGAAGGTGGAAGGGCATGGTGATGATAGACCCTGCTGACCCCTAGAGACTCCAGTGAAAGAGAGATATAAGGGAGAAGGGGTTCTGGTTTGGGCTTGTATCCAATTATTACAATATATTTTTAGACTATTTTGTACTAAGGAAGTAAACACTTAATGCTGTATAAAGGTTAGAGACAGACCCACCCATGCTTGGAAGTATGTACAGCTTGTCCTGAGTGACATCAGGGAGGGATCTGTCTTGTGTGTATATGCAATTCCTTGATTTATTACAGTATAACTTTGTGCCAAAGGTTATTCAAAAATGTCTTAGGTTGTTTAGAAAACTGTTGTTTATACTGAGCTTTTTCTCTTTACTGAATTTGTCCAGACCCAGTAAATGCATTTAAAGAAATATTTGCAATATGGGGTACAGGTCTAGTATCTAAGCTTTCATCTATTTGCCTTGATTGCTTTTCTTTGCTGTATGAGTCTTTGGAAAAATAAAACTACCACATGTCAAGCAATTTTTGCTTGTATTAAACACATAATTTAGCTACCACAACAGTATTATGAGTGTTATCACTTTAAGAATTTCACTGAATTTCACTGAATTTTTAGAGTTGGAAGAGACTGTAGAGATCATCTAGTCCAACTCCCCTGCTGAAGCAGGATTGCCCAGAGCTAGAGCATGTCACTCAGGACTGCATCCAGGCAGGTCTTGAAAATCTCCAGAGAAGGGGACTCCACAACCTCCCTGGGCAGCCTGTTCCAGGGCTCCATCACCTTCACTGTGAAGAAGTTTTTTCTCATATTTGAATGGAACCTCCTGTGTTCCAACTTATGGCCATTACCCCTCGTCCTCTCACTGGCAACTGCTGAAAAG
>BJBW01004495.1:381-13353 GCA_004320125.1 Scolopax mira | reverse complement strand
TGAGTGACATGCTCTAGCTATGGGCAATCCTGCTTCAGCGGGGGAGTTGGACTAGATGATCTCTACGGTCCCTTCCAACTCTAAAAAGTTCAGTGAAATTCAGTGAAGCTATCAGCAGTCCTGTGGGTGAAGACAGTTACCAAACTTGTAGAAGATCCAGGTTCAAAACCACATCCCTGCTTCAACTGCCTTGCTATGACTGACCTCAAGGCAAGTTTCTCTGGTTTTGACCTGTCCAGAGTTAACTCCCCATCAAAAAACATAGCGGTTCTGAGAGTACTGCTTTGCTTATTTGGTGGCCAAGAGCTAACGCTGTGCTTTGTACAACCCCACGTGCCATGTAGGTATCATAGAATCATAGAATCATTTCAGTTGGAAAAGATCCTTGGGATCATTGAGTCCAACCATCTACCCTACTCTACAAAGGTCTCCCCTACACCATATCTCCCAACACCATATCTAAATGACTCTTAAACACGTCCAGGGATGGTGACTCAACCACCTCCCTGGGCAGCCTATTCCAATGCCCAACCACTCTTCCTGTGAAAAATTCTTTCCTAATGTTCAGTCTAAACCTACCCTGTTGGAGCTTGAAGCCATGGCCTCTCGTTCTGTCACTAATTACCTGTGAGAAGAGACCACCAACAACCTCTCTACAGTGTTCTTTAAAGTAGTTGTAGAGAGTGATGAGGTCTCCCCTCAGCCTCCTCTTCCTCAAACTAAACAGCCCCAGCTTCTTCAACCGCTCTTCATATGTTTTGTTCTCCAGGCCCTTCATTGCTCTCCAGCTTCATTGCCCTCCTCTGCACTCACTCCAGCACCTTGATATCTCTCTTGTATTGAGGTGCCCAGAACCGAACACAATACTTGAGGTGTAGCCTCACTAGTGCTGAGTGCAAGGGGAATCAAGTCAATCTCTTATTCCCAACCAGTATTCTTTTGCTGACCCAGCAAATATTAATTGCTTTAGACAAAACAGAAAAGCTCCGGTGGCAAAAAAACAGAAAAGAAGACCCAGCATTCAGGTCGTAAACCTCATGCCACATCCCTTTCACAAGCACCTATGACTTTGTTTGTACAAGGAAGAAACATGGAATAAAACCAGAGCAAAATTATACAGGTACAACAGACTCCTTAGAGTATGAGAGCTTTATCATTATATTTTGGAACATGATACTCTGCTTACAAGATAAATCCAGAATAACACTGCATATAGCAAATATCTAGATAAGGATTTAGATAAGAGAGACGAATAAGAATTGATAGAGATGTACATAGAGATTTGGCTCTGCCTGGTCGACACAATCTTCCAAAACCTCCTGAGTGCTGAGTGCTCTACTCCCTGACCAGAGCAGCTTCACGCTGGGTACTGAGGTTGCTCAGAAGAGTGATGGAGCTGTCTCACCGGGCTGGCAACTCTTCTGTCCCCCAGGGATGCCTGCACATCATACACCTCAATACCCTGCTTTCTCATTTCTCTGGCTGAAAAATAAAGATAGTAACACTTTCCTGACTCCTGCAGGGGTTGTTGCAAGGATGAATAAAGGGACCGAAAAGGCTCTGAATGCTTCATCATCTTCCATGAGCTAACACCATTATTAACTGTTTAACGTGCACCCATAAACTTGCACTGAGCAAAGAATTTTCTGCTTCTATGGAGAAGTACAGTGCAGGAGGAGCTGACTCCAGCAGTGGAGATTGCAGACTAATACACCAGTTTTAATTATCTTTGCCATTTTATAAAGTTATCATCTGATGGTTATCTGTTTTCAGATAACCACCTGTTTTCAGCTTTCGTGTTTGTTTCATCTGAAGAAAATTAATGTATTCATCTCAGAGTTGGTTGTTCTACTAATTTTTTCAATTTGCACAGGTGTTATAGTTGTGATTGTTAACCAGAACGGAAAAAAGGCAATACCGTGCAGCCTATGCCAAACATACCTGTGAACTCCTAAGAAAAATCTAATAAAGCGCAATATTTTTATTGTGACTTCTACATTTCATTTTTTGTGTGATTTCATTACACTTATATACATTCTGTTTTGATAAATAGAAAATAATTTTAGAAAATAATTTTCTCTTTTAATGAGACTAATAAATTGATTTCCATGTCTGTAAGGATTTCAATCAATAGAATCGTATTCTCATTTAGGACTCAAAAATTTTTTTAAGATATATGTGAACTTCAATTTTGTTTTGGAATACATTTACAGAATATAATTGCTCTTAATGAACCATGAAGAAGTACTGTACTTTTTAATATGTAATTTCTAAGGAGAAGGCATAAAAGGACAGCTATTCTACTACTTCTGATTTTAAAGAACTTCTCTGGTCATCATCAAGATGATTGAACCATGTTCTTCATTCTTTTACAATTAGGGTATGAAGAAACAGTTGCGAATTACTAAAAGAAACAAGGAGGAAGCAGATGATTTGGGGTACTTAATGGGATAATTAATAAGAAAATTGTCTAGAGATTTACTAGAATACTTTCACTTTCTATGCATATACATCAATTTGTAGACTGCATTGTATTTGGTCAATCCCTTATATTCCTGTAGCCCAATTACAAAATCAGTATATCACATTAAAAAATCCATTCAGTACTGAAAAATGCTTTTTATTTTCCCCACTATTTTAATTTCCCAGGTGTTAGTTCTCCTTCCCACTGCGGCTGGTGAATTCAGCATTCCATGAACTTCAAGTGTGACTTATGCAAAGTACCTCTCAACTGCTGCTCTCTTTGAAACAAATAGAAATGAGCCTGTTAGTCCTCGTTTACATAGGCAAGAAATAGGATTTAATCCTTGTAATTTCTACAGAGACGTAATCAGGGCTTCCTGACAGAGCCACCAGGTCACAAACCAAGCTGTGAATTTTGGATCCCATTACAGTGTTCAGCAATGTAGAGCTACAGTTTGGTTTAGCCCGTTATGAATGCAGGAGTCACTCAGGAACTCAAAATCCAGCTCCAGAACATATTGAGATCAAGCCCTTATCTAAATAGGAGTACTTGCCTTGACAAGTAGATCAGGCTATACGTCTCAGCATTGGGCTTGCCAATTGATTTTACCATGGGGCATATATGCCGTGTCCGAAGATAATAGAGAATCCGTATTTCCATTGCCTTTAACTCACTCCTCCAAAACATAATGATAACAACAACAACAACACTCCCTCTTGTTCTACTGACATGATCTAAAATTATAATTTTGATCTAAACTGAGGTGTCTGTGGGTGCAAGGCAGGAAGATGTATAAATAGCCACAGATTACTCTTCATATGAACAGACTCCAAATCACCTCTGACAAAGGCAGGATACCAAATTGGCATTTGAAGTCTGAAGTTTTAATTTTATTCATGGACTGTGGTCCCCATCCTCCTCTGTGGCAAAGTAATTTGTAAATACAAGTAATTAAGCAGGTGTAAATAGGACCATGGAGCATTTAAATGTGCTCTTTTCCACTGAGAACAACATAGTTAAATGAAGTTGTTAATTTTGTTATCTGTAGGAATCAAGCATTACAGATACATGCTAACACATTAATTAAATAGTCAAGATTGTGTCATCATGATTTGATTCACAATATTTCCATCTGGAAGGATAATGGCCAAGCACTGGCATCCCAAAGCAGAAGGATTTATCCTTCTTCTCAGCCACCCAGCAAGGTGATAGTTGATACCGCCTGCCAACCTTCGGGTAGATCATGGTCCTGGGATTATACATAGGAACATCATGCACAATCCATCAAGGCCCTTTGGCAATGTAGGCATGGAAAAACTCTGGTTGGGGACCACACACCATCTCATCTTAGGCAGCAATATGTGGATGCACAACCAGGCCTGTCAAGGCAGAAGCACCTTTGGGCAAATCCAGATGAAGAACTTTATTTGCTTAAAGGACTTTTCGAAAAATAAAATAATAATAAAAAAAGAAGCTTCTTGGGACCTAATCAGATCTAGAACTTGGAGGTAGACTTCTCTCCTGAACACTGGCACCTAAATTGTGTCTATGATGCACCGGGGGCCCATGTATGAAATTCTGCATCTTACCCTGAGTCTTAGCTTTTGTTCTGCAGTGCTTTGTATCGGTTCAATAATTTGACTCTCTGTTCCTGTGGTTATTAGGCTTCTGACATTAATTCTTCTGCTGCAGGACGGAGGAATTGTTTATAAGCAATAAGCCTCTTATAGGAGCCCTCAGGAAACATTTTCACACCCACAATGAGAGACAGCCAACACTTTTCCAACATACTTTTCATCTGCAAGGCATAACTGGACCAAAAACTTGTTTTAAAGTAGAAGCTATTTGTCAGACAGAGGCATAGCTTAGAAAAATGGAAAGAAGAAAAAAAATGAAAAGAAAAATGTCAGGACAATTTTTGCCAAAGTTTTCTGTTGAAGAATTGAGAAGCATGTGTGCTCTCCATGCAGGTTTCACCTGTAGCCTTACCAGCTGTGAAATGGTAGGAAAGGATTAGAAGTGCTACTTTTCAAGAGAGAGTGTTGTGTTTGGAAATCATTGTCAAGCATGTTAAAGGGAAGGTGTTACTTTTAAAAATGAAATATGCGTTTCTCCTTCTCTTATTCACACTCTCTTAACTATTTCTCAGCTCTACAAAGCTGCCAGAGAGTGAAAGTTTGTGAATATGGGAAAAGAACAAGCCTTTTTTCATTATTTCATCCTTTGCTCATGGAAAAAAATTACATTTTCACATGCAAAATAATCCTCAAAAGCTCTACTTTTCTAGTTCTACCTATGCATGACACAGAAAAGACAGATCAAAGGAACTGTCAACAGCAGAGTAAAAAATAGAAACTCATTTTATCTGACTTTGCCTCTCCCTAATATTCTTATTGCTGTCTCTTTGACAAATCAAACACCCATGTCCAAAATGTTCCCTGATGTTGAGTAAGAGCAGAACCTGGCAAAGATAGAAAAAGATCCTGCAGAGTTCAGGAGACACTTAATAATTCATCATTTTGAATCATCCTGAAACCGTAATTGAAGATTTAATCAAAAACATTTTCTAAACAGTCAATGACATTTTGCAGCTGCTAAATTGCCACAGCAAATCCAGGTTAATTTCTTTTCTGTGATAAATCACACTTTTTACATATCTTCCTCTGCCCAAATTCTTCAGCCATAATTCCATAGCTTCTTATTACAGACTGCACAATATCTTGCTGTGTCTACTCTGACTCAGGAACCAACTTCCCTTGTATGTGTACACCATCCACACTGCTATTCCTCTAGCATCCCTTATCAGATTGGGAAATTCTACAGCTGCTTTCTTTTCCATCTTCAGCCTTTTCTACTTTTCTTGCAATAATTTTCATATCCTCTGGCTGTAAATCAGCTCATGTAATCTCACACTTCTGCTTTTGTAACAAGAGTTCACAATGAAAAGATAACTTTGTGTTGAAATGTCAGATTTAAAAGTCTTAGTGGAGAATCTCTGGAAAGAGAGAAAAAATCCCACAAACAGACTTTCAAATTACTTTGTCTACCATTATTAAACTAGAACACAAAATGCTGTGATCTGCTCTTCCATTGAACAATGGCCCCATTGCTTCTTTGCTTCCCAGTGTCTCAGCCCAGGCTTTTGGGGAGAGGCATCATCACAGACAGATGATGTGACCACAGGGGCAGATGAGACATTGCCAGCAAAGAGGTACCAAGTGCCAACTGATGGCAGGGATGTGCCTACATAAGCTATTAGTTTTGGTAAACCTTTGTGTCTTGCTCACTCTCTTGGAAATGTTTTCAGGTTAAAGAGTAAATTACAGCCAGAAGGTGACAGTGTGAGATGACATGAGAAAATGTTATCAGCAAGACAAGGTTAATGACCTGTCCCATGAGCTGCCCAGCTGAGACCCCTTGTCACTGCACTACGTCACTTAAATGAAATAAGTCCCCAAACAGAGGTCAAATACTCTGAAAATTACAGTAAGAAATGAGAATGAGGAAATGGGGAAAAAATATCTACTCACTGTCATTATTATGTTCAGTATATCATTGTAAATACAGGACATCCTCTGCATATATAAGCCAGGTTTTCTTTGTAAATTAAAAAAAAAAAGTATCTACTTTTCTGAACATTAGAATGTGGCTCTATATACAGTTTCATGATGGATTACACATTTTAACTGTGCTGCCCAAGGAGTTTTATTGCTGACCCACAATTTTTAGAGCATTTTCCTTGCTTACAGGTAGAATTAACTGCCAGAATTAACTGCCAGGGATCTACTGCCATCAAGTTCTTCTAAATTAAATAAGATGAATGGTGTTTCCACAACTCTGACACTCTGATTTTATTAATATTATGTTTTTAATATGTTATGTGCAATTTTTTCAATCTTCAGGACAAATGAAATATATAACTTTTTATTACAATTTTTCTCAGTACACTGTGTCTAAAAGTTACACTATTGAGATTTCAGGTGACTGAAAAAAAGAAGCAGCTGCCTGAAGCCAGATGTGTTAATTATGTGCGACAGAAATATTAATCATGAGAAAAAGGAGGGAAGGAGTTGAACCACATAACAGACTCTTGCACAAAGACAAGAATGAAACCTGTTCTAAAAAAGGAGTGGGCTGGAAACAGGACAGATTGCTTCAGGCACCTTCACCAACAAAACAGACAATACACAATTCAAAAAGCCCTCCAGTGCAAAGTAACTTAGATGGAAAAGTCAATATCCTTTCACATTAGCTGCCTTTGATACTTGAGAATTTTAATGTTTTCTCATGGGCTTCTCTTTTTGTAACTAAGAAAGCCAGAAAGCAAAATCACTGCTGTCTTATAAGTTTTTTGGTGAAATTTCTCTTTTATCTGTAAATAGCCTACAGAAATCCCTCTGGATTTCTGGAAATCAATGTGATTTAACTAGGCAGGCCTCTCTGTCAGGCCTGGCTATTTCTCTACAGAAGGGTGAAAAGGAAAATACTAAATTGCCCATCACCCACTGGAAAATGATATTCTCAAAGCCTGCAGGGAAATTCTTGACTGCACCTGCTTATTGGCAAATTTCCTAAGGTGAAGAAAGAATTTTTTCGCATCATGTGTGCTAGTCTTGGCAGCTTCAGTGAGCAACTTGGGGTGGTGGCATCACCATGAACAAACCATTTATTTTGTTCTCTGATGTTCCTTCTCCTCCTGCCTGTCAGGGTGCACAGGCAGGTGTATCATTCCCTTTATCTCCACACAGCAGCAGTCCTGGGCAGCTCACATAAGGACACTGGAAGGATCACTTATGCATTAATTAGCAGGACACTTAAATCCAGCCTGAGCAGCAAAGTCTCTGCTCCTAATCCAGCTGGGGTGCTGTGTTCATCTATGGACACTACACTAGGCATGCTGTTAGCAGGTTCTCTGGCAACGTTGAGGTTTCATTCTTACCTAATATTATCTTACAAAATTCTCTTCATTTCTACAGGGTATTTTGCCTGTATAAAAGTGCATAACACAGAAAGATGCTCAGCTTTTTTTAACATTTTTGCTAAGTGAAACATAAAAAAGCTAAGCAGGTGAGAAAAAAATATTTAAACCACCTGTGGAAGGAGCAGCCCATCTTTACTGTAACTTATATGTTTCTAAAGAATAAACGTGGATTTTTTTTTCCCCCACATTGCATATTCCATTCTTTTCCAAGTTCCTTACAACTTTAATAAATAGGAAGCCAAGGAAACAAATAATTTACCTTTGTTAATTTTCCTACTTCATCCTATTTCCTTTGTCCAGTGTTTCCATAACCCTATTCCAAGTTAATAAGGAATGATTACAGTAAACACTAAGAAGCCTGTCTTTTCAGAGCTTTTGAATATAATGTTTGGCTCTGTACCCTTCCTCGTAACTGCAACAGAGTACCAGAGCCTTTCCTCAGCCCTTGGAAGGCAGTAGGACTGGATTTTGGATATGAGAGTCTTTAGGAATAACAGATTAACTGGCCACATGTATTCAGCATGGAAAGTCAAATAAGTATTCCCAATATCCAGCAGACATGTTAGTATGCTGATGATTTAAACAAATTTTTCTGGCATAATTAAGAAAGCACTTTTTGGGTGACCTCATCACACTGTAACTGTCTCAGTAATTTGCCATGCAGCCTGCAATATCCATTTTTAATTCCAGGAGTAATTAGATATCTCCTGGGACTTGCCCTGAATATATTTTCTTGTCTGTCCTGCATACTTCTTCAGATAAACTGATTTTACATCTCTTCAGGAAAGCACATTAGAATCACCATTAATTTTTGCCATTTGGAATTCTACAGTAATTTGATAGCTAAGATGTAAATTGGCCTCTGTACTCATCTTTTCACACTTCTTTCTTAGATAAATATCACTTACACTACTACTAGTTAATAATAAAGCTGAATTAAATTTAAGGTGCCCTCTGTTAGCAGGGATCTAAAATCAGTTCCCCTGAGGCAAGTAACAAGTGCTGTGTAAAACTGGCTGGCCACACTAGGAAATAGTCCAAACTTTTATCCAGGCCTGGAACCAGTCCAAACCTCAACATTTCAAATATTTGTTCCCTCCCTGTGCAACTATTTCTCTCTCTCTGCAGAATGGAATTTTCTCTATCATGTTATGCTGTGTGGGCTCACCCAGCTCAAAGGTTACTGAATACTTCTGACAGAAGTGGCTGTGTGCTCCAGACTGTCCCAGTGCTTTGAGGGATCACTCGAGAGTGTCCAAGTGAGGAGGTCAGTACCATAGTGACAGACACAGGAGAAGCAGCCTGGTGGCTGTTCATGTGAATGTGTAAGATTGAATGCTTTTGTCTTTTGCAAAGGGATAGAAAAGTGTGAAAAACCAGGCAGGTTATGGTTCAAGACACCTAAATTGAAGATTCAGCATGTAGGTGTCTGTTATTTTACTACCTATCTAATCAAGCCCAAAACATATTATTGTCAAAAGTGTCCTTGATATGTTTTCATTATAAATTACATCACTCCAATTTTTAAAAGACAAGAACCTGTTGTGCCATATGTTTCTCAGCAGCTGTGAAGATTATAGTTGCCATATCTAGAAATGGAAGAGAAATGTCATGTCTCCAGGTTCATCTTTCCATCTAGACAGCATTTCTCCTTCAGAAATATTTTGAAGCCTTTTGTTCTCTCCCTTTTTTTTTTTTTCACTCAGATAATGAGATTCTCACTATTTCTTCTGGGGAACATTCCTCAAAACCTTCCCTGTCCTAATGCCATCCTACACAAATCATTATTTCCATTGCTGCAATTTCTCAAGGGTTTGCCATCAAATTGTCTCCATTGTCCCTCAATTGATTCATCTGCTCCACACTATGTAACCACAGCTCAGCTTTCAGTCAATAATAATTTTGTTTCCTTTTTGTTACTCCCTTATCTTCTATTTTAATTTTCTTTTAATAATCTATTTTAATTACCACCCACATCCTAGCATCACATCATTAGCAGCCACATCCTAGCACTGTACAGACACAAACAAACACCCTTGGCTAGAGTTTCTGTGAGCTGTGACTGTAATATATCACCACAGCAGAGTGGAAAACAGAGCAGATTTCACGAGGTTTGCTCTGTATGCACTTCTTGCAACAAAGGTACCAGTCAAGCTTCTGCAAAAGTACAACCCCATGGATTATAGCTGTACCAATACAGAGAGATCTCAGCCCCATCAGTGCTCCTGTACTGGGTTGGGTGGGAAGCAGGTTGCTAATGCCTCTTATAGGAATTATAGAGTAGTTTGGGTTGGAAGAGATCTTGAAGGGTCATCTCGTCCAACACCCCTGTAATGAGGAGGGACATCTGTAACTAGATCAGGTTGGTCAAGTCCAACCTGACCTTGAATGTTTCCAGGGATAGGATATCTGCATCTTCTCTGGGCAATGTGTTCCAGTGTTTCACCACTTTCATCACAAAATTTTTCTTCCTTATATCTAGTCTAAATCTATCTTTTTTCAGTTTAAAACCATTATCCCTTGTCCTATCACAGCAGGCCCTGCTAAAAAGTTTGCCCTCATCTTTCCTGTAGGCCTTTAAGTACTGAAACACTTCTGTTCTCGATTGAAACACCTCTGTTATCAAGCAGATAGCAGTGTTTCCTTATTTCATATGTTTCCTTATTTCATATTCCTGCAAACTTTTTTCCAGGACACTAAGATGTTAAATGTAATCATACGAGGTCCTATACAATGACCAATACTTGCACAGGGGCAAGTCCCATCCCACAATGTATACACTATGTTCTAAGGTGGCCACAGCATGGTGCACCATCAACAAGAATTTCTTACAAAGCCCATGGAGAGCAGGCCTTTCTTTCCATTCTGACCTCTTATTGTGGCAACTTGCTCAGTAGGACTGGCATAAAGTCATTATCTTCTTACTCTTTCAGCCCACAGAAAGACCTCACAACACCTATTAATGCCTGTCCTAGCTGGATGTCAACTAGCAATCCACTGTAACAACAAAGTTTGCTGCTAATCCTACTAGCCTGCAAATGGCCTTTTCTCTATGTCATTATTTCCTGTACTCAGCACATGGTAGGGTTCCTTCCTTTTCCCATGAGGCCATGATCTATTTCTCATTGCTTCCCAGTCATCCCATTGGCCATTTGAGAATTCAATTAGTTGAAATTATCTTAATATTTGTGCTGTAATTTTGTAATTGTCATTGCAAGTGACACAACATAAACAAAATGTTCTTTGAACTAATGAAAATGCCATTGCCGATATCTAGTAACATTTGCCAATACTTAGTTATGACTACAGTAGGTTTTGAGTTGTACTCTCACTTCAGACCAAAATGGCTAAAGCAAATTTTTCATACTATGCCCTATGAGGAGACCAATCTAACACCCACTGGAGTCAGTGGAAGTTTCTCTGTTCCCTTATGTAAGCAATGCTCCTGGCCTTGTAAAAAATATAATTACAACTAAATTTAACACTACAGAGTGATAGCAGTGAATGGCTTTGCAAATGGAGTATCAGACTCATTTATATATATTTATTATTTATATAAGATCTTATTTACTGCAGAAGAAACAAGAGATGTCCCAGTTTCCTCACCTGCAAACCAGTTGGGGAATCACCTTCATGACGACAAAGGTCTTAGAAAGGAAAGCACTTAACATTTGGATTGTTTACTTTCCCAGTATGAAACTATTTTTCTTAACCATCAGCCCTCTAAAAAGCCATCCAAGTGTCCTTTATGAAGGGAAATCAAAACAAGTCACAGTTGTTTAATACAGCTTCACAGTGGACAGCTGGCAGGTAGGTAGATTATAACTATAAAGATTTTTATCTCCCCATAGATGATCAAGAATTAAAACAAGAAAGCTTAAGATTACTCAAATAATTCCTATACCATGTACATTTTGGTTGAACAACAGGTTCTTTTTATTAAAATATTTTGGGAAGATATCTTTTTTATGGGCTTTTTCCCTCCTCCCAAGTGATGTCTCAAACTAAAAGACTGAGAGAGATACTGGACTTAACTACATTTTCCTACAATCCCTAGTGTAACTCTTTACAATGAACGCAAATTGTTCCTCTGCAAATGGTAAGGAGGAAATATGGAAAAACGTTCTATATACCCTGTAAACTTTAGAAGTGCACTCTGTTATGTACACAGGTACTCTAGGAATGTACCTGAATTCTACAGATGTTGAAAATTTCTCCTAGAACAAAGGCCTGTGCTGCATATATCCAGGTCTGCCTTCTCCCGCTAGCATTTATCAGATACAGCTTTTGTCATGCTAGATTCTTAAATCAGAATTCAGTTTTTCAGAAACTAGAGAAAACCCTGTTCATTTTAGACAGTGTGACACACACTGCCCTTTTTTGCCTATGTTCTTTTCATTCATTTTTTGAAAACATTATTCCTTAATGGAAAAGATGTAATAACTTTCACAGAAGATCTTGTCCAGCTTGACAGTATCAAACTTAAGTTTCTGAAAAGGAAACCCAATGTAGATGGAACTCAGAACTGACCAGAACTTTAATTTGCTAAAGGTTGTTCATGGGGCTGGAGGAGGAGGTAAGGGGACAGTGAGGGAAGCACAGTGTAATCTCCTCTGCTCACTGGATTCACGCTTACTGGTGCTATTAGGGCTGAATGTAGGGAGAGAAGCTGAAGATCTGTGCTATTTCTCTTAAACTGGTTATGTCATCCTGAAAAGATTCCCATATTAGAGGGAACTTCACATGATGTGGCCCTCAGGACAGCTGTCATATTGCATTTCTTCTGGGACCTGCCTTAAGGAAGGTGTACTTGGAAGGAGGAGAACATGGGCAAGACTTCTGTGCAGACCCAAATCCTGGCAGCCCTATTGTTCCTTGGAGCCACTTCCTGGTTTAATGAGCCTGAGGATGCTCTTAAATGTCCCTTGAGTCCGCCAGAAGTGGGCAGCACAAAGGTGGCATACAGTGCCATCCTTGCCACTCTGCCAACTTTCCCTTCACAACCCTTAATTGCTCTGCAACTTTTCCTTTTCACTGAATTTCACTGAATTTTTAGAGTTGGAAGGGACCGTAGAGATCATCTAGTCCAACTACCCTGCTGAACCAGGATTGCCCATAACTAGAGCATGTCGCTCAGGACTGCATCCAGGCGGTTCTTGAAAATCTCCAAAGAAGGGGACTCCATGACCTCTCTGGGCAGCCTGTTCCATGAAGAACATGAAGAAGCCCCTCACCATGAAGAAGTTTTTTCTCATATTTGAGTGGAACCTCCTATGTTCCAACTTATGCCCATTACCACTCGTCCTCTCACTGGCAACTACTGAAAAGAGTCTGGCTCCCTCCTCCTTCGAACCACCCTTTAGATATTTATAGGCATTAATAAGATCTCCCCTCAGCCTTCTCATCTCCAGGTTAAAGAGTCCCAGCTTTCTTAGTCTTTCTTCATAAGGGAGATGCTCCAATCCTTGAATCATCTTTGTTGCCCTTCGCTGGACTCTCTCCAGTAGCTCCTTGTCCCTCTTGAACT
>BJBW01004494.1:0-46402 GCA_004320125.1 Scolopax mira | reverse complement strand
TTTTTTTTTTTTTAATGTAATTGATAAACCCCTCTATGATGTTCTTTTCTGGCTCATTTCATTTCAGGCACCTGATTACTATTTTTAGCATATTAATAAATAGTCTAAGTTATTCAGGAGTCTCAGTTCAAAGCATTACAAGAATCCGTGCTGAGATGTTCAAAATACCTGTTCAAGTGAAAATGGCAAAGTGAGTAATCTTCTGAATAAAAGAGTAGGAAAAAAAAAAAAGGCAGCTTTCCACTTGAACAGAAATTATGTTCAAAACTATGTGCTCCTGAATGAATAACAAATCTGTTTCAGATTTTCTTCAATTACTCAAACACTAGAACAGTTGTAGTATCCAAGGTCCATCTAACCCTGTACTGTATCTTTGAAGCAAATGATAACTAATACTTAAGGAAAGGTATAAAAACAAGGGAGGCACAGAGTGATGGGCATATCAAGCCTTCAGCCTTGAAAGTAACTTGGCTGGTAACTTCCTGAAACTGTAGCAAACAAAGATTTCATGTTCACGTGAATGCCCAGTAGATGAACTGAACCTGGAAGTTTGCAGAATCCGGCTCAAATTTTTATGAGAAACAGTATTTCCAGCACTACCAAAAGAAAGCTCTAAGTAGTGCAAGCAGGATTTGCCTTTACCAATGGTAGGAAGAATACTGCAGCCCCTGCAAGATTAATGTCAATTATCATCAATGTGGACTGAACCTACTTTGAATGCAAACTGTTTGTAAATCTGAGACTGTGATCCAAAATGCTAAATGGAGAACAACCTGTATAGGCATGTCTGATTTAGGGGGTTAAAAATGTTATTTGACTGGTTTCTCCCTGTTTGTGCATCCATTTGTTTTCTTGTGTCATTATCATGGTGAGAAGCATTCTGAAGAAACAGGAATTGCTGTTATCTGTTCAGTCTTGAAAGAAGTGGTCACAGTGACTGGTCGCAGTTCTACTTTTTAAACCCAAGGTGTGGCGTGGATACTTGCATTGGCACAATTATTCCATATATTTCTTCACTCATAAAATATTGAGTGTAGCTAGCTTTAAACCTTCCAGTGGCATTTGGCCGCATGACAGCTAGCTTCCTTGGGCTCTCTGTGAAGGGATGCTACCCTTATTAATCATCAGCTGTGTGTGGAGAGGGGATTTGATGAGGTGATCTGGCTTGAGCTGCCTGTTTAGTTTGCTGCAGGCACTGAATTTGTATTTCATTGGGCTATAGCCGTGCAGGTAATTCACTTGTCTGGCAGTCAACTACACACAGGCCTGGTTTTGGAGCAGATGGCTGCCACTGAATCTTGGCAAGTTAACATCATGCTACTGAGTTGCAGAAAATACTACATAATTATCAGGGAAAAGATTCATCCCTTAACTGGGTTTAGAGAGCTCTACGCTTCCTTAAAACTTACAGCTTTGTTCATCTCCAGAGAAAGCAGAACCCCCACCTTATGTACACAGATAAATGTACATCTCTATTATGGCATTAAAGTCCCTCTGTGCCTGTACATCTATATTGTGCCATTGACAGCCCTCTAGCAAAGTTTCTGCCTGCAAACCATGCTAATCAAGTCTTGCCCTCTTCAAAAGATATATTACAGCTCTTAAATCTTCTGCATTGATGAACTGTTTCTGTGATGCAGACGTATATGCCAAGTCACCTTAAAGTTTTCCCTATTTACCTCTTGCAGCTTGAGCACCTATAAGCCTTTGAAGTGCTTCAACCTTTTGAGCCCTGAGATGCATTGTAAATCTGAGCTGCTGACTGAAACTCCTGAGCAAGAGTCAGTAACCTGAGAAAGCAACTCTGAAATTCAACAGGGTGATAGCATGGCCCTGCACCAAAGAACTGTCATGACGTGCTCTGTGGCAAAAATGCAGCTAACTGGTAAGAGATGGGGAGTAAAGGCTATAGAGGGGAGGTCTGGTCTCCTTATTGTATTGCAGAAAGCAGCAGATTATGTTATTGAAGAGATTTGGGGCAATGAAATGAATGACAGAGTAGAGAAAATGGAACTGTGTTCAATAGTCATTGACAAACAATTCAGTGCCTCAAAAGACTAGGGAAATTTGGAAAAAGAAAATTAATAAGAGAAACAAAAATATATCCCATGTAACCACTTAGCCAGCGGGAAGTTTCTTTTGCAAGCTCTGACTTGGAAGGAAAGCAAAAGAAATGAAGGGGGAGATCTAAAGCTATAAAGATCTAATAGCTGGTAGTTCTGCTATCTCCTTTGTTTTAAACCAGGCGCTGGGTTAGAACACTCTTCAGGGTGCTCACTCCTCAACCTGTCCCAGAGGACCTGAGTCCAGACACACACACAGAGGCACATCCCGACTCCCTGAAAGCAGAATTCAGACAGAACTCTAATTCTCCTTGTGACCCTGGCAACCACCCCAGCTTTTCTTGGTTCATATAGAATTTTCTGTTCTTCAGTGTTTTGGTTTAAGCTCTAGGAAATTAGAGTTGCAGAAGTATTAGTTATTTTTTTTGCAGAGCTCCATTGCCTCCCTTCTATGACAGATGTTAGAAGGAATAGAGATGAAAAATTGTATCAAATACTCTGAGACATCTTGATTAGCAGAACATTTACCATAAACAGGCTTATATTTTACAACATTTGAAACCCATCTAATTACCACAGAACAGCAGAATGAGTTCAGGATGTTGAGAGGATCTGGAAGGCTGTTATTTTACAGTAAATGCCTTTAATCATCCTGATACCAGAACTGTGCGTTGTAAAAAGTCTTGTTTCCCTTTTTTTCCCTCCATCAAAATTTTCCCTATCAGCTTCCTCTCTGAGCTCAAGCCACAGATGATGCAGCCAGTCATGTTATATCCCATTTGCTCTGTCTGATGATTAAACAGGAAAGATTAGCCTCATGTCATGTTACCCTTTTAAAAATCATTGCTTATACAAGTATGTGTTCTGTATTTTAAAGACATTTACCCTTTGAAAGAGAGGTTACAAGAGTATAAAATCAATGTAAAGAGCAGTTAGAATTGTGCCTAGTCTCCATTTTTGCCTTTAAATCAAAAAATGCCTTCATATCATATTGTATCTTGCTGTTCTTTCATGGCCTTAGCTGGATGCTTTGGAACAGATCATCTTTCGTTGTCTCAGATGTGGATCTGGCAAGGAGCTTCTGTGCTGAGGTTGAGTTCTGGGAAGTCTGAATTCCACGCGGTTTGCTTCTGTCAGAAGGAGGAAGGTCACAGATAAACTTAATTGTGATGTTACCGCACAATTAGGGTTATGAGACAATGTCTGGAAATAATTTAATCTGCAATTAAAATCCAAAAGGCAGAAGAAAGAACATAGTATATTCATGAAAACAACAAAAAGCATACAAATCCTAAGTTTTGAGAGTCAGTTAGACAGACACTGAGCATTTTTGGCTTGCTTGATAATAATGGTTCACGAAAATGGCTCAGAAAAAGTGACGTAAATTTCATAAAATGGATTTTAATATTGTCATTAGTCTGCACTTATGCAAAACAAACAAATACTTTCTCTACAAATGTATGCCTTACAGTGGAAAAGTAAATCCCCCCTGGGCTTTCCAACCCCTTCAGGCTGACCGTCTCATGCATCCCAGGGTCCTCTCCCTCCTGCTGCTGCCGTCAATGGGCAGCTGGGGACCTGCAGCTCTGCTTCTCACGACATTCTGAGTTCTATGGAGGCCAAAAATGATGGCAGAAAAGAAAGGCCTGCATGAAAGGCTCACATGCCAAGCACCAGATGAACCATAACTTCACCTACGTACTTAATTCATAGAGAATGCTCCTATGACACTATCTTCAATCCCTGTTTGCTTGGTTTTGGGTTTTGGTTATTTTTTTTTTTGTTTGCCACAGCTGGAAGTGTTTTAAAACACACACAGTTAAATCTGAAGGCAAATTCCAACAGAAAGTTAGAAAGCTTATCCATCCAAACAGGTCACTTTGCTTTTGCAGTCCACTGTCGTAGGTAGATGCATATGGTCAAATTGATTAATTGCTTCCTCTGTAGTGCCAGCACAATTATTCATTGATTCAGTTTTGTCAGGCAAGTTCCAGTTCCAGTTTACATTTCACAGCTCCTCCTAAGGGAAAAGTGAGCTTTAGCAGTCACATGAATCACTTCACTACAAATTTAAGAGCAAACAGGTTGTGAGAGACAGTAGGTAGCAGGAGGATCCAGGAGAAACGCTGCTGCCTCTAGGGACATCCTTCTGGTGCACCTCCCCAGAGGGGCTGCCACTGGGCAGGCAGAGAGACTGCTTCCTTGGCATTTGCCTTGGCTTTCCAGAGCTATTTTACAAAGAAATGGAGAAAAAAATATTCATACCATGAACATCTGGTTAACCTTTTCATTTTCAGGTGGTCTTTTTCTCTCTGTGTAGGTTAAGATTTAAATGTATTAGCAGAGCTGCCTGGAGAGTACCCAGATCTTCCCCAGGACCTCAGTGTGCCTTTTCTCAGTTCATTCCAAGGAAGCAAAGCAGGCAAGAAACTTGATGAAGTAGAAATCTAGCTGGTTGGATGGGGTAGAAGCCTAGCTTGTTGAGCAGCCATAACTGATAACAAACAGCCTCTGTGTTTTGTTTTCAAATACTGTGTATATGATACAAAGCTGCTTTGGGGGCTTTGGATGTTTTTATTTTTAACCTTTGTTACAAATGATACAATAGTTGCACCGTTGGATGTTAGAGCTGGGTTTTTATTAAGGAGTGAAGTTTTTTTCCCATGGCCTAAGGTCTGTCTCGAGAAAGAACACTTTTAGTATGCTGGTAAAAAACTTAAAAAAAACCCCCACAACTAACCACTGCCAACAGCTAGGTTACAGCTGTTGAGGAACTATTGCCTCCCATAAACAATTGCTCAATAATCAGTGTGGTTATTCACTGCCTTGCGAGCCTGAGTAGGACTGGATAGGACTTGATAAAGTGCCCTGACTCATATCTTGAAATTGTTCTCTATGTCTAAATAAGAAACTATTTAAACTAGACACATCCCTGTCCTGGGTTAATTTTACTGATTATTTTACTGATACCCAAGCTCAACTCTCCACTGATAATGACGAGGTAGGTATGTAAGTAGTTAATGCTTGTCATAAAATTGCACCCAAGAAGGGACATTAAACTCCCGTGATAGTCTGATTAGGTCAGGGTTTCTGAGGGGTGATGACTGCCATCGTATGCATATCCCCCCAGAGATTTGCTCCTGTTCTCAGCTACCTGTCTGAAATTGAAGACATTGGCTTGGTGTGATGGGCCCTATAGCTCTGCTGTTTGCGGAACCTGCATGTGTGTGTGGCTCTGGTTCCTTATACAGTTAATTTAATGTAGTATTTCTAGCAGTAAAACCCAGGAAAAAAGATATGCAGTCCAACATAATGAAATGCATAAATTGCTAGTCTAGTATATATGCATATTTAGCTGTTCTACTTGGCCTCAGAATCATGTTTTGTTGGATTCTAGTGGAAGTTATGATTTAATTTTATAAAATTATAAAAGAGTTATATAAAAGAGGTATAAAATGCTACACAATTTTTGTTATAAGGATTTCCCAACCGTTATGTTCAGTTATTTTTATTTTTCCCCAATATTTCTGAGGATATCTGGGGGCCAACATCCAAGGGTCATGTGGACGAGGAAAATTTCACAAGGAAACTGCTGTTGCAGATTGAGCTGCATAATCCAGTCCAAGTGTGGGAGTTGGGGCATGTTTCTGAGGCTGTCAGATGGGGACACACTTGGTTTTGCTGTGATTTTGAGGCCTAAAGAGGCTTTAACTATAGCACCTTTCATATATCCTATATGTGTCTAGGGAAAAATAACAAAAGAACAAAGACAAGGGGAGAATTTACTGTTGTGATAAATGTTTCTGTGGCTGAGCACAGAAGTGCTGGGATGAGGGAGGGTTGGGTCTATCACAGTGGTTGCCCATGTCTCCCAATGAAAGTTGTGGTGTTACTGCACAGCCTCCCACCCGCATCGCAGCCACGGGCAGCTCTGTCTAAAATGTGTGTCCAAATACAGCTGTGAATAATATTTTTAGATGTGCACAGGAAAACTGACTGTTCTGCATTGTGTGATTGGAAGAGTATGAAAGGTTCTGGGATGCCTCAGTAAATCCAGAAGGGATGCTGTCAGCACAGTGGAACATTAAAAGTTCCCAATATTTTTAAAGTTTTATAATGCAGTGACAAAAAATATCACTCAGACTAGGCAATCTTCATGGAAATATTTAGTCTTCTATCATGTGGGAAACAGACTGTAGCTCTTAAATTCTGTTCAGCAAATTCAGAGACAAAGGATAATGATTCTCCACGTGGGATAAAATGGATATATTGTACACAGTTGCTGAGAGCAATGATTAGGAATTAGGAGAAGGAAGTCTAACTTTTTGTTATGTTGATGATATTGCTTGAACAGAGATAATTTAATAAGTAATGGTAATATGGTCCCTAAAATGGACATTCTTCACTTTTTACAAAGCTTTGGTCTTTCTCTTGCATTAGACATATTAGCCTAAATTAGTTCTTACCATAATTTCACTGGTGTGACTGGAGCAATGTGAAAGATGTAGGAATATGCCAGTTTGCAGCCATAGCATGTTGTGAAACTCTTCATAATAAGCAAGGCTGTCTGGATTGCTCAATGTCTGGTGGTTTTTGAATGTATTCTCATCCTGTTTAAACTGACTGCAGACAGGGATGATGAAGAAACCTCCTGTTTGGCTAATTGCGTTTTTTGGAGGTTCGTTGGGACCCTAGTATTTGTTAAGTACTCTGTGATGCTCAGATTTTACCTTGATTATGTGCTCTAATAGATTTAGGCAAAGATACTGTATTTGAAGAATGCTCATGACTTCATTTCATAACCGCAGTTTAAGTAAACTGTAGTAACTTCAAAAAAAAAACCCACACAACACACTCTTGAAGAGTATGCTTATGCTATCTTTACTTTGTGTGAAACATTGTTATTTTATACCAGTATCCTACGTCCTCAGTTTAAGGAGATTCAAAAAAAAAGATTGCTAATATATGTTTGCATATACACCCACTCTGTATATGTACCATGCTTAACCTTTGCAGACTACCCATCAGAGAAGTCAAATGGCACCGATTATCCAGATGCCAGGTTATGTATATATCTGGAGGTAATGATTCTGTTTCCACCTTTATTGAACTATGGTCAATGTCTTTCTGTCTTTCTCTCTGTTTCTTGTCTTGAGTTCACAAAAAAAAACCCCCAAAGACCCACAGCTATTATGTTGAAATAGATCTTCTTAAAATATGCCTCAAGTACCTTTTATTTCAGATTACTAGTATTACAGCAGGGATATGATCATTTCCATGTTAAATATAAAGAAGGAAAGAGATCCTATAACATTTTTGTAAACTAGAAACGGTGCTGCCATGTATAAAGCTTTTCTTTCTCCTCCTCCCTAGAACCTGGTTTTGCTGCTCTATGGCTCAATGCTTTGAAAGGTGAGGTTTTTTTCCATGTTTGGGAGAAAAGTAGATCAATTTTAGTCATAAATCTGCCATGTTCAGGAGGAACTCTTCTGCTCAAAACATATGAAACACAGACCTTGGGGAGGAAGGAATGACTAAATGACAGAGAAAATCTGCATTTTACACAAGGTGGCAGGGAAATGTGTGCTTTATGTCTCTTACAGGGAGCCATGGGAGAGGATTATGTGCAAATGAGTTTGGGGATGTCAAGTCTCCAGGTGGTGACTGTCACAGGTGAGAGGTGTTAATTAGGCAGCCCTGCCTTGCAGTGAGTCCTAGCTTTTTCTCACCCTCCCGCTTCACATAGAATAATTCATTACCTAGCACTGCTCTTTGACTGTCACAAACAAATCATGGGCTGGGATTTCTTGCATCCTTCTCTCAACCTAGGAAACTGTATTTTGAGTATAATGAAATTTTGGCATTTCAAATTATTAGTTTTTTTGAGGGCAACAGGTCAAGAAATAAATTTTTAATATGGCTTTATTTATTCATATAGCATCTAGTGCACCAAAATATCATATCAACTTGAGGGAAAATTTCTCCTAAGGTTTGATTGGGTCACTGAATTTTTTTAAGCTAGGTTTTATTTTCTATTGCTGCATTTATTTGTCGAACCAGAACCAGAACATGTCAAGACAGTGCAGGAGATGATGTTCTCTCTCTTCAGAAATAAGATGCTAAAGAAATTTCATAAGAAACTCCCTACAAAGGTGCCTTTGATGGTCAAAAATGTAGATTAGCACATAGTTGTGATGATGATTATTCAAAGAGAAAAAGAACTTCTACAATTGTCCACTGTCATTTCAAGAACTAAGGTGCATTTTGTTGCAATGATAGAGACAACTGCATCATGTATTTTTAAATGACAGAATTGTGGACCTAAGTCCCTTATGACTGGGGGAGCAGTTTTTCACATGTAAAGCAGAGATACATATGGAGATGTAATTCAGTGATGCAGTGGGGTAGTGATTAATAATATTGAGAATTGTTCTGTTATGGTGCCACTGTGATGCCCACATGGGATATTTCCAAGTGTGTAAACTGTGAGCACCTGAGCACCTAGGGAGGTACTTTAATAGTATGCTGACATTTAGCACATTAGTGACACTGGATTTTTGACCTTTTTTACCCTTCCCTGCAGTGCTGAGATATGAGTATTGGAAAGTATGGAAAACTAACACAAGGACATTTGGACTTAACTGTATGATGAATTTTTATTCCAACATACCACAACGATTACTGTGAGATAGACAGAAACGATCCCACCTGCAGAAAGCCCAGGCAAGCCCTCAGAAGATCAGTGCTGCAGAAGCAGCTTAGACAGAACAGCCCTTCGAGGCTCCTTTTTTTTTTCTTTGCACACTTCCCAGGAAATTCGATGACATTTCTAAAGTGGAGAAGTGTAATATTTCTCATACTGTGGGAAGGGCAAGATACAGTGTTTTCAAGGGGCTAAATTACAGCCCTGAGCATTGTTCACTAGAAAGAGGAAATTTTTCTCTCCCCACTAACTCCAGAGTTCTCAGCCACAAACAAAATTTTCTTGAATCACAGAGAAAATGAAAAGATCTTTATTCATCCTAAAGCTTTTCATCCTAAACCTTAATCTTAAAACATCCTGAAACTTTTTTTTTTCCCTTAGGGTGAGAAGAGTTAAGCTCTTGATTTCCAAAGAGAACTCAGTTTGGCTCTCAAAATTTTATTCTTGCTCTTTCACCTGCACACAATTATGTCTAGAAATGCATATCATTTCTTTCAGTGGTTGAAGGCTAAGCATGTATTTGTTGGCACAATCAGATAATTATCTATCCAAGTAATATAAAACAATTGTAAAGATACTTGCAGCCCACTTCACTTTATTCACAATTACCATAAAACAAAGGGAATGTGAGGAATGAGGTCTGGCTTCTACACTGAACAAAGCAGAGGCTTCTAGAAAATACACTTAAATTGCATTCCTCCTCTTGTTGGAAAGGTCATCAGGAAAACTCTTCCGAGTCTTTTTTTTGTGGCAGAAATGTAGCCACCATATAAAACCTGTAAGAAGAATTGTCAAATATAACAATTTTATGATGTCTGTTCGTCACCTGTGCAGTAAAAGGAAGCTTTCCTTAATGAATGCATTGATCTGACAGCTGAGGGCCAAGGAAGAAGCAGAACAAAGGCAATACCACAGAAGAGCACAGAGGTGAATGTCTGAAAGACAGAGGCACAAAAAGGTTTTAGTAATGTGCAGTTGTTTTGCAATTGCTGATGGCAACAGATTGAAGGTGGATGCCAGGTATGAATGCAGCCAGGAGGACTGGGCAGAGCTGAGAGTCCAGAGTGTATTGCCCAAAGAGACCAGGGGGTCAGAAATGCAAGTTATCAAATACCTTAGAGGGTATGTAAATCAGGCAGTATGCTATTAAAGTTTTGGATTTGTTTAAACCAGAGTGAGATTACAACAGACTCCCATATATGATCTATTTTTAGTAGGTTAAGTAAAATGGCAAGGATTTTTGAGAAGCACTTATATAATAAATAACTTTCTCTTAATATAATATATAATAAATAACTTCTAGATAATAAATAAAAAATAACTTTCTCTGTCTCCATGCTGAAATATGGCTTTAGCCTCTGTATGGTGTCTAAGAGAAAGAAGATCATAGTGACAATAAATGACACATTATTATTAAAACAGCCAGGAACTGAATGCTGCATGTTCCCACTAACATCAGTATAAACCTGCCAAAATGGTTATGCTCCAGTAGGATGAGATCCTGCTGGCCATGTCTCCGGTTGTTTACACAGGTGTAAATTAAGTGTGAATCTACTGTGGCCAGCACAGACATTAATCATAATGTCAGTGTAACAGAGAGTTGCCTTCAGCCCTCCATTGGGCTTGTTGAGGTTCCTATCCCTTGATAAATGTACTATACCAAAAGTGGCATGTAAATGCTCATCACACACCACAATGCCCCTTCCCACGCACGCATGTGTTTGGAAGCTGGTACCTTGGTCAGGCTCAAAATCTGTTTGCTGAAGCTCTTTGCTACTCTGTGAGACCTTTCTCCCTTTCCAGCAGCCTCGTTATGTCTGATCTGGTAATGCCGGCTCCCGAGAAGCAGTGGTTCAGCTCAGAGCATGGAACAGCATCTCCAGAGGACAAATTAAGTCATCCACAGCTCTGAGGAAGTACTGGCCCTGAAAGACAACGATCCATCAGCTGCTTGGAAAGGAGTCTTAATGCCTGGTGGAAGTCAAGATTTACATGGTAAAATAAACTAATAGCTACTGCAGTAAAGTATCTGTAGGAAAATGCTATGAATCCACAAGAAAATAGTAGGTTTATAAGAAGAATTTATTATTGTGGAGACCTAGTTTTCTTTCTCACTAAATTGCAAAACTGAGTTTCATGGTGAAATAGACTCAGGTAGTTCAGCTTGTTCTTAAAATTTGTTATTGATGTTAGTAATACAGATTTTAAAATATTGCTGGAAGTTCTTGTTCATCTTTAACATGCAACTGACCAAACTGTTGTTCTGTATGTTCTGTTCAGTATGTTGTTCATACTGAAAAGTTGTCTCTCACTCATCGTAAACGCACACACCATCACATTTGCTTGCGCTTGACTGGGTCCTGAGAGAATAACTGCTTTCTGCATGTTTCTTTTTAATGATGTTTTTCTGCGAGGCTGGTTAAAACAAAATTTAAAAAGAGTTTAAAAAAAAAAAAAGAAAAAAAAAACCACGACAAAAACCAAACCAACAACCAGAATTTTCACTCTTCAGAACTAATGACATGGTTTTGGAAAGTTCAAGACTAGTGTTTTTTTATGATCATTGTCGCTATTAGGAAAGTAAGCAAGGGCAAGGACACAAGTCATAGTCTTCACCCAGAGTGTACCACTGCTTGTTCTGTGTGTGTCAGAGCAGTTTGCAGTTGTGCTGTGGAGAGGAGGAGTGTGTGTCTGTGCAACACAACTGTTTGGGATGCAACATCCCCTTTTGGTATGCTGTGAGTGAGCCTGAGACATAGGCAGTGTGATCATGCACTGCTCGGGTCAGGTCTGAAACCTTCCAGCAGGTCACAAGAATGGGGCATGTCTATTACTGTTTCCCACTGAATAAACAAGGGTGCGTACTTTGTTCTGTGGTCTCCAGAAATATGGTGTTGCATAGTTTTAGTCATTGGATACATTGTTCTAGAGAAATTTTATTATATTCTATCAGAACTTTCTCAAATCAAAATTTCTGGATTAAAGAAAGCATTTGGGAACTGAAGATGAATCTTGCCAATGGCCTTATGAATAGGATTTTTGCATTCAGATTTTAAGGCTCTTCACACATTTTCTTGGAAAATTCAAGTTTCTATTTTGGGGTCTGGGTTTGTATTTTAATGAATCAGAAAGTGTGAAAGCAATATGAAAATAAGTTGTTAAGTCTTGGGAGGAACAGTCATTCAGAACTGGCTATCAATAGAAACTGCATTCAATAGGTAACAGTTTTGCAGACGTTGAAGTGAAAAAGGACTGGCTGTATGGATAGTAATCTACATAAATATAGTTATTTTAAGACTGTACGTTTTCTGCCTTTGTCCTCAGGACGGTATCAATAAAGGCTTAGTATGTCAGATAAATTTCTATCTATTTATTTCACAATCAACACAAAAATGTAGAAAGTACATAAAGATATAGCTAATATAAAATTCTTTGTTAAATTTAGGAAAAAAAAAATAGTTGATTCGCCAAAAGCCAGCACAAATAAACTGGAATGAAAACCTGACCCTGATTTCTAACTGCCCAGGCAGTGGTCGCGTGGCTGCTCTGGAGATCCCTGGCATGCATCCATTCTGTAGATGGGATAGGCATAGGCAATGCAATGCTGCAAACAACTTTGATTAAGGAAGTTGTCTTTCTTCCCTGTTAACTTGAAGTACCACAGGAATTTCTTCCTTGTTCCTATTTTTCCATCATGTGTGTGCTTTTGCCCAAACAGTTTTGCTCACTGGTACAGTAGTAAGGCTGAGATGAAGAAGGTGGGCATCAGCACCTCCAAGCATTCAATTGACCCAGAAGTTAAAAAGGCTTAAATGCAACAAGAATAAAGTCAACATTTAAACAGGATAAGCAAGAATGCGTGGTCTAGTTTGTCCAGGGAAACAAAGAAGAAAGCAGAAGTGCAACTCATAGATGCAACTTCTATGAGAGATGGTAACAGCATTAATGTTTTCATTTTTAGGGCAAATCAAATTACAGATTATTTGTGCAGTTTTTATAATAATGTTCTTTCAGGTCCCAGAACACAATATTAAAGACAAGACTTGGGTTCAGATGTCATTGCGTTACTCAATGACATCTGAAGAACACAGAGTTTACAGGCAATCTGTGGTTTTAAGTTAGGTTTGCTGAATGTTACATAAAACAATCAGACTTGCACAAATCAAAGCTGTTGAAAACCATTCACATGCTGGATTATAGGGAGATAAAGCTCGATGAACATTGCTGCCAACAAATAATATCTGACTCGTTTCTGCAATGAGTATGGACTACTTGAGATAACTGGTGGCAGGTTTTAGGTAACAGTGCTGGCTTAAAATAAAAAATAGCCCTACCTTCCTGTGACCTGAAAAAAGGAAAGACCACTAATATCACTTGCAATGTTTTGAAGGCAAACAAAAGACTGGTTTATGCCAACAATTTTATTTGTGCTCATATTTTGAGATATCACAGCACCTCAGCTCTTACCAGACTCTAAACAAAACAGTAAAAGTATCAATTTTAAATATCCTTGATTAACTTTTTAGTCAGATTTACCTATTCTTGTCCTCTTATGGTGAAAAAAGAATTAGGAATCCATATTTTTTTTTAAAACCTGGTGCACTTTTTAAGGTGTATTTTGACTTGCCAACATGATTTTCTTTTGAATATTTATGCTTGTCTAGGTAGAAAGATGTGAAAGATGTAATATTATTTCAATCAGCTCATGTGCAAATAAGTCCAACCTTTTCACTGGGCCTCCCACCTCAGTTAGTATTTTGGATCAAGGAGAACTCTTGTGGCTTTATAGCAGAAACACATTTGTACAAATGAGAGGACAATTGGGGTCTGGAATGATTTATGGTTAAATGTGAAGCCTTGAAATGACATATTCCTCTTCTTTGTTTTTCTCAGGACTGTGAGAGTTTAGACCACCCTCTGTGTTGGTTTAGACCAAAGCAAAACAGATGAATTGACAGCTCGGGGAGAACTTGGCAAAATCCTGCAAGTGAAATCTTGGCTGCTGCTGGATGGTAGCAGGAATTTTGCTATTAGCTTCATCTGGGACAAATTTCTTCCTTTTGCTTCTCATCCCTGGTGGAGTCTGTTTAGTCCCCTCTTGGGCCAGCAAGATGGAGCAGCAATGAAGATGGCGCAGGGAGGTAAGGCATTGGAACTAGATAAATATTAATCTGTTCTACACCCAACCACAGAAGGCAAGGGACTGATACATATAGCTCTTCTTTCTATAACAGACAAAAATCCTTCTTAGATCCTTATAATCCTCGAGCAAAATTCCTCAAAAATCCCCTTTATATTGTGAAAAGACTTTATAGTAGAGTAGAAAGATTTATTTCTTAGAAAGAAAAGGAGAAAAAAAAAGAAAAAAGACAACTTCTTAGCCTAAGAAATCACCTGTTCGTCATATAAATAAATTAATAACCTACTCATTAATTTAAATGTATAAAATGTTATGTATGTCAGAATAAAGTGAATTCAGAATATATTAAATATTCCAGAATTATATATATATATATTACAAATTGCTATGTTTGACTAAATTATCCTTTCTGGATTTGTGTTGCAAAGGTGGTTTTCAGCAATACTACAACTTTTTCATAAATAATCCTTAATAAAAGTGATATTTCAGTGAGGAGACCTGGCAAATGTGTTTCATATGCCAATGTTACTTCCAGACTCATGTGCAGTCAGCATTTCCTACAACTCCAGTCTGTCACTTCCTATTTAGAACCCGTTTTTCAATTTCCATTGTTCTCAACTGAAATTAGATAAATATACCAGAGAAACAAACCTTCTTAAAACTAAATCCAGAATTATTAGTAATAGGATATTTATAAAAGAGGCTACTTTCTGTTCCTTACAATTCTATAAATTATAGTAAGATAGAGATGGGTGTTTTGCTACAATAAAAAAGCAAATCAGGATGAGAAAATGAGATATGCAATAGGAGAATATATTCTGTATTGATGGCAAACAACTGTCTTTATCCTTAAAAAACCAACAATTTTGCTAAGTTTCCAGGGTGAATGCTATACTACATCCAAATTGTGAAGTCTTTTAAATGTTTTAAATGGTTGTCTAAATACAGGTTGTATTTTCATTCCCCAGGTGTGCTCAAATTTTTGCAGACTACACTGGGTTCAGTTAAAATGTCCTTTCCTACCATCCAGTGTATAATTTTACATCCAGACATTGCTTTTGATGGCTGTATCTGTTGATTCTTGTCCCTTGTAAGTGATATTGTCTTCCACGCTGCTTTTTTAGGTGTGAATATTGCTATTAATTTTTTTTTTCTGGTTGTGTAATACTTGATGTGTTGTTGTTGGGACTGTATGTCCCCAAATATGCAATGACTGCAGATACTATTCCCACATGCTTCTGGTGGATGTTGTATTTGTAGATCTCACATTGCCATCTTTATATAAAGCCTTGGTCCTCAGGGCCATGGAGAATGTCAGCCTACATACCAAATGATATGAGTAATTTTAGGGATAATTATAGAATGAGACCAATTATTACTCCCTGTGTGTGAGTTACCATTGTAGCAGCTGAGAGCATCAGCAATGGGCTGATGTTCTATTCCATTTGGTACTGGGGAAACCACTCCTGAATCACTTACTAATTTGAATCAGCAGGTTCCTTTCTAGCACCCTCATTCTTGGAAATCTGACTTCGTTGGTCTGTATAAAACATTAAGTACTGAAAGAAATTTAAAAAAAGAACAAGGTGTAATCCATGTCGTCAAGGATTCTTCAGGGATAAGTTAGTTGGTTTTTTGCATATGATTTGTCCAAGATTAATTAATGTAATTGGGAAATTTCATATGAATGCCTTGAAACTGATATAAGATCCTCTGGATCTCATTCTTGAACAAATCATGTGTCAGGAGCATATAATATTTTATATCTTAATCATTCTTCATATATCGTATTCTTCCCATACCTCTTCATATAATCAATCATTCTTTATACCCTTTAGTACAATTAAGTAATGTTTATTAAGGAGAAAGAGTCAGAAGAACTTGAAACACCAAAAACGAGAATTTTTCATTCCTTTCAGATGCAGATATTTGAAACATTAATGTGAACAGATTGTTTCAGAGTTCGGATCTTCAAGTGATCAGTTTTAAAACATGCAGACCTACGGCGGGGGGGAAGCAGAACACAAAGTGTGACAGCGACATTTACATCCCATTAGAGATGATGAATTACAAATCACCACAAAGCATCACTGTGATAAAAGAAAGTAGACAAGTTTAACCTCAGTCTTTTAGTGCTGCAGCAAACAAGTGAAAAAGCATTGTAGGCAGTTTTGCTTCAGATATATTGGTTTCAAAGAATCACAATGACATTCAATGGAGGCTGAATTCATTGCAAAGCGCTGCCCGACTGCATAGTAAAGAAGTTGGTCCCTAGTGGTCCTAACCAAACTTCTGCCTGAATGGATTCATAGCCCTTGTTCCTATCAGACTGAAATAGCTGTTAGGCTATTTGCATTTTTGAGATGATGCTTATTAAGCTCTGCTTACTTACATGGCTCCCCTTGCATGAACTGAGTTCCTAGCAGCTTAGGGGAGTAAATACAGACTGCTAATTAACTGGAGGGCCTGTGGAGGGGAAGGACTGGAATTGAGTTTCTCTTCCAGTGTATGCTTAACAAAGTATCTAAACAGATGCTGGAGCAGTGACAGGGAGACATATTCCCCACCAAAGGAAAATTTTCTCACCTTTTAATCATGCTCAAGATCATTCTCTGTCCAAAGGCATATTTAAATATTCTGTTGAAGTTGAAGTGTTTCCAAAGAAGAGATTAATAAATATAGTAAACCTATTACAGGTGTGGCTCAGCACAGGCATGCTGGAGCTGATATCTGATGTGATAAATGGAGAGGGAGAAAAAGGAGATGGCAAGGATAAAGAGACAGAAATGGAGAGGCAAGGAAACGGTGGAGATTTTGACATCTGCTCGTAAAAGCAGAATATTCTGCTCCTCTTTATTGCAAGGCTCAACCCAGAGGACATACTTTAAGCCTGCCCATCAGGCTTCACAGAAGAGCCAGAGCAGCAACAAGTTCATAGTTCCCAGTAGGGCTTAAGACCAAGCTAGAAGTTTTGTTGCTCTCCCTTGTCCCGTTGTAGGTAATTCGTGGATGCCCAGAATCAAACCCTATCCCCTTTCTATCTCTCTCTAGAGCATTATTCTTCAAGTGCCACAAGACTCTTGAAGCAGAGAGTCTCAAAACAGAGATGCCAAGCTTAGCCGTTAACCTAATTATTGTTGTGGATTTGGCAGACAAGTTGTCTTTCTATCATGTTCCCACTCTTTTGAACTGCAGATCCATGCAGATTGGGAAGATTTTTCCCGTACAGCTTTAAGATGCCACAGTTTAGTTTTAAAATGAGACAGCCCAGAAGCCTGCAAGATCTTGCTCTGCTGACTAGCATAACCTCACCTCTCAAGCATTTGAAAGCCTGAAGGGCTTGGAGAGAAAATGAAGGGTGTCTAAGTTTCATTGAAACATGTGTTTCCTCCCTGATTCTCTTTCTTTATTTTGGTAAGAAGTATACAGAAAAAAAAAGACAAATATGGTGAAATTAATCATGTGGAACTGATTTCTTCAGGAGAGGCCATGAGATAACTGCAGAAACCCAACCAAAGCACAGATCCTGCTGCTGCGATGTGCTGATGGACAGGAGACTGCATGGCAAGCAATGAAATGCATTATTGAGCTGCTATCAAGACCACAGTCTGGTTACATGGAGCAGACCAAACACCAACTGGAAGAAAAAATTGAGGCCTTGCTCAGTAAGTAACACAAGTAGAGAGAAAATGAGGTGGAGTTGTATGGTGGCGTTCCAGCACAGTGTCACCAAACAAAGCATGGGTGACAAATCATGACCGGTATTCTGTGGCTGGTAGATACCAACCTCAGCCTCTTGCAAGAAAGAAACTGGCAGCTTTTGGGTAAGGAGACTGTTCATATTTGAACATTTCTCCTGTATTTTTATGCTATGGCCATCACCAGAGAGAGAAATTCCAAGAGGATTAGTGTTTGCTCAATGCTCAGTGGGTATAGGAAATGTAGGCATACATTCAGCTAGACAAGCACTGAAGATTTGGGAAGATTTGCTCCCAGACATGAGATGCACTTGTGAAAAGCACATAGCAATGTAATCCATGATGTATGAGATTGAACTTTAAGAATGAAATCTTCCAAACTAAATTGCTAGCAGCAAGGTCTGTGCAATCCTGGAACATGTAGCTATTAAGTGCTGTCTTTTTTTTCTCATTAGTGGTATAATTTGCATTTTGATTAAACGAGCCAAATATTTTGTAGAACAAAAGTGTCTCTTAGTAAACATAATTATGCTTTTGGCCTAGATGACCTTTTTCCTGAAAAAAAAATATCCTGGTTACCTTTTCTATTAATAAAAGTTGATTAATGTACTTGGATAAATTAATAAAGAAGAGATAATTGATTAATCATACTAAATGTACCAGCAGATTGCTAGGAGTTTAGAGATTAGTCTAAGAATTTCCCTTTATGTTATAGGCTAATATAACTAGACTTAATTCAAAAGGACTATAGCCTTTATTTTTTCCTGGCCTTTCCTGACCTACAAACTAACATTGCACTAGTAAAAATTCCTGGCATATAATAGACACGTGGTAGCACTTGTAATAAAAGGACCACAGCAGTCCGTGTTTTTCACTACTTGTTTTTAACAGGAACTGGAAATCAGTTCTGCTTGAAAATATGGATTGTAATTGTCACACAGAGGAAACGTCTGGTATTGATTCAAGATGGATTTGGAGATAACAGTTTTGAGCTGCTCTTCAGCTCCCTAGTTGCTTTGTTAAATACTGTCTTGTAGATGTATTTGTCGAGATCTGAGATAGATAGTACAGTAGTTGATTGACACACTTTATCATGTTGGTATTTTAAGAGAAAAGTAAGTAAATTCTATTCTTCCTTTTTTTTTAGTAGGCCTTGCCATCCCACAACCTATAACTATATTGACAGCTGGGACACATGCAGAGGATCAACAAAGCAAGTGGGACCAGATGACAACATTTTTCCATTTTGGAAGTGTGTAATACTTTTTGAGGAAGAGACTGTCTGAAACCATTGGGTTCCAGCGTAGCTCAGCCTACGATAGACTCACATGTATAATCACAGCCCTTAAAATGTAGTGAGTCCCTAAGGTACAGTGAAACAATTCCAGACATACGTATGTGACATGGAAAGGACCAGGAGCCAAAAATTTCTCTTTTGTCTGGCTATAAAGTGCAAAAATATTCTCCCTAAAAGATAAAAATCCAATGAACTCTTTAATATTAAACTTTGTTTATATATGTTCTTCTCCATCATACTGCTCTTCAGAAATTTTTAAGCTGTTTCAGAAAAAGTTTTTTTTAAAAAAGGGACTCAAATCCTCTTCCTTTGTTCAAGAGGCTGTTGAAAAAGAAAAACCTATATAGGTTTTATGCATGTGAATGTATGAGCATGTATGTAAATCCAGAGTTGTCCTGGACCTTCAGTAGCATCCAGCTCAGACGATATTCACCAGAAGAAAAGATCTAGCCAGCTTGTCCACACCATTGTTGGCAGCTTCTACATTCACTATTGAGCTCTTGTGGAAGAGATGAGAGGGAGGGTATGGCAACACCTACTGATCAGAGACTGAGAGGTGATGACTCTGGGCAGAGGACAGCAGCATGAAAAAGCAGGTGATGTTCAAAAGAACTTGTGCAATAAGCAACTCAGGAGATGATCACAATTTCAACAGCTGGTACAGCCGTATGGGGCTATGCCCCATCCAACAGTCTATATGCATATACAGAGAAACCGGGTCCTCTTTGGTGTCTTGTGTTGAGGAAGGAAATATCTGCTGCTAGGATAATAAAATAGTTGAGCTGTTGGAGGCCAGGTGTAGGTGTGCAGGGGAGAAGCTTGTCAGAGGACTGGCCAGACTGGCTCAGGCCAGGGGTTTGTCTGGTTTAACACATTACAAGTCCTGGGAGACAGCGTTCAGCATGTGGGGAAGGTGCAACAAACACAGCAGAAAAGTGAAGCAGGGAAAACTAGTCATCAATCCTTAGTGCTTGTAATGGACCCCATCAAAGCAGACAGCCTTGCTGTGTCGTCCCGTTACCCCTGTTATTTTTCATATCAGTTTAATGCCCAGTTCTCTTTGAACTTACTAATAAATTCTGAGGTAATGAGGTATCTGATTTAATTATATGTAAAGGGTGCATGTTGGGGGGGGGGGGGGGGGGGGGGGGGGGGGGGAGGGGAAGTGGAGGCACCTCTTTTATTAGTATTGACATTTGCAAATTTTCATTTTAGCAGAATTTCATTTTGTTAGATCTGAAGCGATGCCCAGTGCTCTCCCTGCTTTCATTTCGGTCTAATGGCTATAAATACAAATAGTAAAAGCAGAGCAAACAAATGGAGCAACACACTGTATTTTCTCATAATATTTATGATCTGACTGGTTAAAACATTTCTGAAGTAAAGGTTTATTTATCAAAGTCATTTTGCAAACTGTATTTGTTTGCAAAATTTATATTTTGCAAATTATATTTTCTCCCCAAAACGTCTTTATACCTAGCTCTAACATAGGCTGATACTTTCTGGCTGTAGAAAATAACAGAGTTCCCATCAGTAAACTTGAATATCTCTAAAAAGATTGTAGTATTTTTATTTTTTTTCCTTAAAGTATTTAATCTCAATCTTAAAGTTGCCTACAATCTGCTAAACAGCTTTGAAGACTGACATATAAGTAGAAGAAAGAATGTTCTCTAGAGAGCTAATCTTGCAGCTAGTAATCCTTTGGGTTTTCAGCCAAATAGGATTGGAGACCAAGTTTTCTATGAAGAATGATTAAGATGTCTATATAAAGCTCAGATTAGGAATCTTTTTTTTAAAAAAAAAAAAAAGAAAGAAAGAAAGAAAAAGAAGCCAAGAAAAGGTTTTAATCAAAAACTAAAATCTCACAAATCTTCTGTTTCATTAAAATCAGTACTCCTCATTTCAATGGAAGAATTTCTGTTTTATTTTGTTTTAATAAATATATTTTAATAAAAATATGAAAATTTTATAGTCCAAGAAGGAAAGAAATTTCCCAAGAGTAACTATACATTGATTTCACACATAGGCTGGAGAAGTTAGAGTGGGAAGCAGGGCAAAGGCTTGAGAAAGGCACAGCTGACACCTAGACACCATGCTAAACTACATGTTGAAGTTTTTCATTTTTTATGAAACAGTACTCATATTGTCGATGCATGAAATATAAGCATTTTTCACAAGAAACAAAGTGGATGTGAGGTTTGGATGTGAGGTTGCAAAATGTTAATGAGGTCAGATCTTCCAAAAGACAGACAGCCTTTGATAATCTAAGAAGAGAGGAAAAAAATATAACTATTAGCTGCCAAGTCCTTAAATGACTGTGATTTTGGCATAGTCTTTCTGATCATATGATGCACATTCTACTAAGGAAATCATAGTTGTGTAAATTCTTGCAAAGTATTTTAAGAAAGCTATGAAGAATTGTCTGGAATCAAATCAGAGGAAGAGTTGCCCTAAATTATAAAAATATTTTAATTTCATTTTTAAATATATGAGAAAATTTACAGGAAAAATAATACATGTCTCTAAAAAGGCTATAATAAATCACTGTGTATAAATTTTCCACTCTGTGTGTTGTTCTTGCCTAGGTTTGTCATTTACTTTCCACAAGTACTGTGAGAAATTACTTTGCCCAGAAGATTTTCAGGGTTTCTATTACTTTTTGGAAACTTAAAATCCCTCTGTGACTCCATATTCCAAACTGCCATTCTGCTGTTAGAGCTGGAAACGTGATGAACTCCCAATGTTACATTAATAACTCCAAAAGTGTAGTTTCCTAAATAGGTATTTATAGGTATTCTTCTAAAAATGGCAGAACTTTTCTTACAGACCATTTAAAAGTCCATACTGCAGCCTTTGCATCTGCAGGCAAAGAAGTCCTGATCTGACCAGTTCGATTCAAATAAATGCACCTGAGGCTAATTATTTATATTTCCTCTATAGCTGATGCAATGAATTCCTTTGAAAATGAACAATTCCAAACAAAACCTTGTTTTTATCTGTAACAGTTATTTTCATCCCTCCCTCCCACTATTAATTATTATAAACAGTACCAGAACATCCTTTTCTTGTGTTTTTGTACTGTTTTGTTGTGATAACGATTTCAAGACTAAAGGAAGCACCCTGACTATTGGGGCCAAATGCAAGACCTTTACAGCAGAGGGGGTTATGTCTTTCTTGCTGGAGACCATTCCTTCTCTGTTCTAAAAGGGGTTTTGCACAAACTGTATATGACATCATTGCTGAATGAAGAAGGAAAAGGTCATCCAGGTGAAGACAACAACCCTGAATTAGCTTGTGCCTTGATGTACAGTTCTTTCTTTTTTTTTTTTTTTTTTTTTTTACAGCAATCATTAGGGTGAATTTTGTGAGGTGATTCATTCTTCCTAAGTGATGAAGTGATAGCTTAAGATGAAGCCTCATCTGTGAGATAGTTTAGGGCTATTAAGTACTAAACTGGTCATATAGATGTTGGTAGCAAAAAAAAAACCTCCTTTTTTTTTTTTTTGCAGACCTGAAAGGTGAATGTTTAACATCCACTTAAGTCATTAGGAGTCCAAGGTACTCAGCAGCTTGAAATCCAACCCCTGTTCCACTATAAAGAATGGAATAACTATTAAGAGATTGGAATGGTAGGCAGAGTTTGCAAGAATAATGGCAATGGCAGAAAGGATGGAGATTGAAAGTTGCTGAAAATCTAATTTTTTGAAAGGTCTGAATCAGAACTACCAAAGTACAGAAAAGATTAATTAAATGAATGTTCAGTCCCATAATCTTTATATAATCTGTGAACAACAAATGGTGAATCATGTTGTATAAAACATAGTCCTCCAAGCAGGATTAAAGCAGTACTTTCCTTTCTCTTGCTGCATCATTAAAATCCTTACTAAAAACGGGGATGCTCTAGTCTTTACAGTTTCATCCTATTGCCAATGGGAAGGATGGCCAATATAAAAAAAATGCAGGAACTATCAGAAATGTGATCAAAGGGTCAGGAACAGAGTGAGACTTCTTTAGTAAACTCAAAAAAATGAGGACAGTTTATTCCCCTTATATCAAACAGCAGCATTTGTAAATGTTTTTGGTATTATTACAAGACCCTGAGTGAATGCAGTCCTATGTTTCTCTATTATTGTCAGTGCAAAAAAGCATCAGCTACAAAGTTTCCTTTAAGAATCAACTAAAACAACTTTGTAGACTTGTAAAATACATGAAGGAAAATATGTGAAGTAAATTAAGCAAAAATTATAGTGTGTCTCATCTAACTTCAAAGTGGGAGTAAATTAATTTCATACCCTTAATAAAATTAATTTTAAAGCCTAAGAAAATATCAATCAGTATTTTTACTCTGTTTTCTTTCGCATGGTGAGTTTGTTATGTCTTTTGCACTAAGCAAGGAAATGTATGACTGTGTGAATATATTCATGTCAGTGAGGATGCAAGTAATGGTGTCAGGATAGTGAAGCTGACTTGGATGAATGGGAATTGGAGAGGGTCTTCTGGTAAGAAAAAAGTGGAGAAGAGGCACCTACTCAATTTAGGGTGAGGGATATCTGATGGACATATGCAGGGTATAAAGATGAGTAGTAGTCCAGAGTGCTAGGTAAGATCAGAGAAAAGGTAAGATCAGAGAAAGAAATACAACTGAGCTGGAACAAGTTACGTATTCTAGAATGTTGGCAAATAATACTGGGGGATTCCATGTATATGAAGCCAAAATACCTTTTGTCTTAAGTCAAATGGTTACACACTAGGAGACTTGTCCTATTTACTCCTCACCTATGTACTCTTCCAGTACACAGACTCCCTGTCTTTCCTCTAATTCCATCATGCAGAAGGCAAGATTGCTTCTCCCTGCTTCAAAAAGGTGGCAAATAATGAAGCAAGAAAGACCTGGCTGAGCTAAATAGATAGCAAGCCTGAAATTTTCAGATGCAGCGGCCTTACAAATTATGCATTAATATTTTCTCTAGTAACAGAGTTTTGACTGAAATAGACATCTTCATAAGAAACTGTTTTGGTTTATTTTATATTCAATATATTTTTTAATCAAAGCCCTCCAGATGCTACTGTGTTCTCCTCATTCAAAACCATCAACAGCCATATGCTACGGAACCAAAGGCTTAATTTCAAGGATGTATCTGGAGTCCAACAAAGTCAAGGGAGATGAGGTGGAATTTTGTTAGTAATCAGGCAAGCAGGCGTGGGCAAGATGATTAAGTAGCAAAGAAATGTACTCAGCATTTTCATTATTAAGCAAGTTTTCAATTACTTCCAGGTCCTACAAAAAAGGAGGTGAAATTTGTGTCTCATGTACACATATGGATTCACCCCTTATTTCTTTAAGTACCAGCCAGTAATTATTAAAAGAGAGATGAAATTAGGGAACACACACAGTGAAAGAAATAAAGTGAAGAAAACACATAAGGCATCATTTTGGTGATGCCTCGACACTGATTTTGTGAGGAACCAGCATCTGTCCAAGAATGGAGTTGAAATGGAGCCATGGGAAACTGATGCATAAAGATGAAAATGTATGAAGTTGTTGAGATGTAGGTTGTGGTTATGTATAATGGCTAAGTGTTTTTGACTGACACAGGCTGGGATTGTGCCCTGCTATAGAGCATCGTTAGACTCTATTAGGGTTAGGGTTAGGGTCTCTATTACTGGCATATTTCAGGTGTTGCCATTTTAGATTAACTTAGTTTGAATAAAACTTATGAGCTGGCTTATGCATGTACAGCATAATAGTAATTGTGATTAATCACTGCTATTGTTCTGGGGTCTGGTTTCATCCTGCCATTCCAATAATGTATTTGAATGTACTTTGAGAAGTCATATGTGCTCAAATTTGGTTTCTATTTTTATTCAGTCAAGCATAGAATGCAAATTAAATACATTTTTAGTACAGCAGAATCCCATGGGCATCGTAATATCCAATACTGATTAAAAAATTACTCCAAAATTTACCTTGTTTCCACTAGAGGTCAGTCAATAGATGGTAAACTTTCATGTTGTAGAAATTTATGTTAGCTTCTTTACCTGCGTAACTTGTGCAAACGTGAAAATTGTTGAACAATGAAATTATTGTATGTGAAAAACTTGTGCATGAAAGTTTCTTTTAACTGTATGCTGAATTTTCAGAAGCTTATCCATCATTATTGCAAGTTGAAGTGTCACTAAATGCTTAGCTATCGAACAGAAAATGTGCGTGAAGAATTGCTGTTCCATAGTTGCAGTACAATCTTGATAGGAAGACTCTGTTTACTGTGGAGTGTTTTGTAAATTATAGAAACTGATTGGAAATCTATATAAGCCTTTTACTAAGCTGAAAACTCAGTAAAACTCCTGGATTTTTTTGAAGGCAATCTGTCTTAACATTAAACTTGAAAGCACCAAAGTACTTCAGTACAGCTCCTTGGAATTAAAGCTATTTGTCAGGTGAATGAGAATTCAAAAAAGGTTTCATTGGCTGCATCTACTGCTGCTCATGTTTGCAACCTCCAAGTCTGGGGTATTCTTCAGGTGTCTTGATGATGAAGAGATGTGGCTGATAAGTTGCTTTAGTTATCATGGTGTTACTTATTACTTTTTCTATAAGCACCATATTCATAATTTCACTCCTTTACATTGTTTCTGGATACTGAGTTTAGTTTATTTTTAATGTAATTGCATTGTTTATTGATCTTGCTTATCTTAGATGAAGCCCTGCTCAATAATGAGGTCCTCAGTCTCAGATGCCCTTCTTTACCTCCAGACATGAAGGTAGTGGCTCTTCAACCTAGAAAGCAAGATTCCCAAGATTGTCTCTTGGGAAACATTGAAACTGGTCAATATCTATGTCAGTTGCTATGTTTGGGTTTTGTTCTCGGTGAGTATTTACCTAATATTTCCATTTAAATGCTTCCACTACACTTGCAAAGATCTCCTATTTTCCACTAAGTATCACTAACTATGATGATTTTAGGCACACCCAAACACACCTTTTCTTGTTGCCACCCGTATACTGCACTTGGATCAAGGCTGAGACACAAGCATTTTCTCCTAAGGATTCACCACAACATTGTTCATGTGTGGACCAAGAACACTATAAATTTGAGCATGAGTATATTACATACATTAGATATATTACATGCATACAAAGACTATAAGCTTTCATATCTCTGCTTCTTACTCAGATAGAGATATGAGCCCTACTTGGCATTACTCAATGCAACACTCCGATATTTAACCACCCAAAACTAAAAGAAAAACTAAAGTGCAATGTTTCTAATTCAGGAATCATTAGCTGATTTCTGCTGCAATTTGTGTGATGCATAATTATGAAAAACTTTGAAATACAATATTTTAAAATTGTTTTATAAAAGATAATTTTATGCAGATCCTTGTAGCCCCACATTGCAAGTCACTAACATCTTAACAAAGATTCACAGAATAGGAATCCCATTAGCACTTGAATTGTTTCACTGTAATTGAACTTGGCAGTTAACTGAGACAAAAAAGCTCATCTCTGTGAAGCCCCTGGAGGAGCAGAACCCGTATTTTCAAAAATTCCTTTGTTCCTAAAACTATCTGTTGGATTGGACCTCTCAGTATTAAGCTAAAGTGGCATGCACAGTTTTGACCATGGGTCAGAGGACTTTGGAATTCAGCATCAGTAATTTTTTTAAGAATTTATGCCTTTTGCCCTGCTAATTGTGCTTTTGCTGACACATGACATTTGAAAATCTAGTTCTGGGTGTTTTAGAAAGAGAAGGATAATCTTGTAGTGCTTGTGAATCTAATTTAAAATACATTCATTTCAGTGTTTCACAGCCACAATGTTAGAAATGTGCTTTGAGATAAACTTGTTGAGTTGGTATCTGGTGTCTCAAAATGTTTGGGTTTTTTCAGTCCTTAGAATCCTCTGCTTCAAATCAGCTGAAGATTCAGCTTGTGGCATCTATGTGAAATTGATGAAGCAAATATATCTATAACCTTGTTCATTTACAGCAGCCAAGGATTTGGCAGTTATAGCCCTTTGTTCCTTTTGGTATGACCTGCAGCAGAAGACCACCTTCAGAAACCTGGGAAATTTTGTTTTTGTCACATCCCTTTTGTTCTTTTACTATGATAGCTTTTCCCACAAAAAAGCAGGAGGGGTGGTGGGAGGACAGCAGAAGTGCACAAAGTGATGAACATGCACAGAAAATTGGTAGAAGAAACTTGTTCTGCTTGCGTGTCAGAAGAGATGTGCCCAAGGGACGCAGGTTTCAGGTGAAAGTTGCTGAACTTTCCATCTGATGCTCAGAAGTGAGCACTTTGCCTAATGGCTACACCAGGAAATTTACCCTGGAGCATTTTAAACAGATGCTGACTACAATAAACAGAGAAGGTTATTTTTTGCCTTACTACATGAGGCAAGAGTAAATGAATTTGTGTTTTCACTAAATCAAGCTTTTTTTGAAGATGCCTATTGCGCTTGTACTCCTCTTGAATGGATCTACTGAGGCACAGACCTTCACAGTCCATGGTCTCTGTCACATCACTACTTAGTACTGTTGCAGCCTCCTCACCAGGAGTAAGGAACACCAGCCTGCCTTGAGCTGCTAAATAGCCCACTGCCCCAGCTGAGGTGTGTTGGTTCATTATCCCATCCACATTAATACCTGGGACATCCCTATCCCCCCTTTCCTCACCGCTTTAGGCCCTTCCTAGCAGGCTGAACAGATGAAATAAACTCCTGTGGAGACCTCATATTAAGGGCTTTGTTCACTGTAAAAAAAATTCCCACTATTGGGCTAGGCTGCTTTGATGCCGGTATGTATAAACCGGTATCAGTGGTTCCAGACCTACGTCTGGGGTACAACTCTAGTGTGGTTTTGCCTATTTCACCAAGCTGCAAATGCATCATCTCCAGCTGCATGTCCTGAAAGCAGGTAAGCTACAGAAGTACTAAGTGTTTCCAGGGATAGTGCCTTGCTATGAATATCCCAGATGAGCAAGTCTGCTTTGGCTGGGTTGATAATTCTTGGTAAGTTATGATCCCCACCCTCAGCATGAAGAACTCCTGAGGGCTCTTAAGATATGCTTGAACAAATGCTATGCAGCCTTCATATTTAAATTCATGTAGCTTCTTTGGTCTAAGTGCAAATTTTATCATTTTATATGAGTCCTGCTTTGGTCTTTGCTATCTGAAGTTCTGGACCAGAAAAAAATTGTTAAAGAAAAAACTATGAAAAACCTTGTTCATTTACGTTAATTGCTGTTCAGAAACAGACTAGCCAATTGCATGTGTTTATTTGAGGACATATTAAAAATCACTTTTGGTACATAAAAGACTAATACGTAGAGATGTGTGTGTATATAACAAGATGTTATAACCTTATCTATTCAGTTAAATAGGTTTTGGATTTAATTCGGTAGGAGTACAGAAGGGTATAAAGTAATTGGAAGGAGAGATGAGGACTCATAAGACAAAAATTTATTTTGGAATGGATTTTAAGACAGTGCAGTGCATGCTTTTTTTGTGTTAGTTTTAGTCTAAGCTCAAGACTGTACTGTGACATGAAGGATGACTGCAGACAATACTAAGTCCAGCTGTTAGAATGCCAGGTATAACAGGATTTGGGGAAGCATTTCTCATCATATATCACAGAATAAATTGATATCAAGAAAAAACTTTGGTATTTTTGAACTCTCAGTGACTGGTGAGTCTTCGAACGAGAAAAAAGTGGGGTTTGAATTGCTTTTGCCAGTATATACAAGAGTGCAATGTGAAGAGCAGAATACTTAAAAAGCTGATACAATAAGACAGCTGCAAAATCCCACAAGAAAAAATTCATAGAGAAGAAGAGAGATGAAAACAGACTGGGACTGGACATATGATACCCTGTTCGGGGCTGGGAATCCAAACCTTGCCTGCTCAGCCATAATCAACATCAGTCTGTTACCTGATCTTCTTGATTCCTCACATACCCGTGAGACAAAAATTAAGAAGTGCTGAGAGTTTAGATAGCTGGAGCTGCTCAGATGTGATTGAGGAAAAAAAGAAGAGATAATATGGTGCTGTGAAAACTTGATTATTTTATGACAAGTATACCACATCTCTTCCTGCCAAATCCATGACAATGTCAGCGTCCAAAAAAAAAAAAGTCATAAAAAACACTCAAAGGGGTTTATCTCTCCTACATAAGCAAGGAGCTGGAGGATATTGTATGATGAACAGCTCACTCTTGCAATCAAGTTACCACAACTCAGCAAGTTAAGTTGTCAATGTGTGTCAGCTGAGCTGCGGCAATTGTTCATGTGTGCGGTTGACACATAAAATGCCAAGCAATGTTACTTAACTCTCTTTCATTGCATCAAATTACTTCCAGTGTGCCATGAGTTAGGAGTGCACATTGGGAAGGATTCGCTGCTCTAAATTTAGAGCTCTCTATTAGAGAGGTCTATGTCTGAGCTAGCTGTCTAAGTTCATGCTAAAGTCAATGGAAATAAACAGGTGCTGCTGGAGCGCACTTCATCTTATCTTGGGATAGCTGTTCAAAATGGAGCAGGCGAGTCCTGTTCAACTGAGCCTAAAAGACATCTACATGGTTAGCTCAGATATAATTGTCTAAAGCTAAGTGAGGTTAATCTTTGGAGAGTTACCATCTCTCAGTCGATGACTTGGTCATGAATCTGAGCGTGAAGATACAGTGTTTGGTATAAACTTTTGTGGGTCAGAGTAAAATCTGAGTAATTTTCTCTTTACTGCATAGCAGGAAGGAAATTTTTAATCTAGATATTTTTAGAGTTTTGATGGGATTTGTCTAGTTTCTTAGACTTTGTGAGTAAACAGGCAGGTTGTATCCTGCATGGCCAGCAGGTAAAAAGAGGTGATTCTGCCCCTCTACTTCACTTTCCTGAGAGCCCACCTGGAGTACTGTGTCCAGCTCTAGGGACCCCAACACAAAAAGGACATGAACCTGTTAGAGACAGACCAGAGGAGGGCCATGAAGACGATCAGAGGGCTGGAGCACCTCTCCTATGAAGAGAGACTGAGAGATTTGGAGTTCTTCAGTCCGGAGAAGAGGAGACTCTCAGGAGAAGATCTTATAACAGCCTTCCAGTACCTAAAGGGGGCCCACAGGAGAGATGGGAAGGGACTCTTTATGAGGGAGTGTAGTGGTAGGATGAGGGGTAATGGTTTTAATCTGAAAGAGGGGAGATTTAACTGATTATGCCCGTGCAGGTGGTTGGAACTCGATAATCTTTAAGGTCCCTCCCAATTCAAACCATTCTACGATTCCTTTCCGACTTTTACTTTTTTATCTTGTCACTTCTAATCCTGCAGAAACTGGATGAATTTTTATTTTGTAGTACAAGTGGACCTGCCACTGCAATCCAGTGAGACTGTGAACTCAAGCAGCACTGAAGAAAAAGTACAGTTCCTTATCTGGTATGATGACTCAATATTTTCATCAGTTTACCATCAGAGAATAATTTACTGTGGTTTTGCTTCATACAACGTTTCTGAAAGCATACAAGTCCTGGTCCTCCTATGTGGTTTGGCAGGTTTTTTTCTTGCAAAATATCTTGCAAAAACTTGCAAAATATCTGAACATCTGGTTTTACTGTCCTATCTTTATCATCTTTGCCCGGGAGTGATTCCTGCAGGATATGGAAAAACCCTGCTCCAGCACTCCCTCTTCTTTGTTTCGGGGGTGTTTGGGAATAAAATACAGGGCAGCCTTCAGGTTCCTCTAGATTATATGTGTGAGTTGAATGTTATTAGACAGATGAAGTAAAGCTGCCTTTAATAATTGCATTCCACTTACCTAATCTGGCTCAGACTCAACCTCATCCTCTTTTAATGAGTTTTGTGAATATTACAAATAACTTTTACAGTTGCTATTTCATTCCTATCTCCCATTAGGCCATCCAGTTGTATATCCTACTCCTTGCTGGCATGAGATTGGTTATAAAAAAATCCTAAAACATTTGGGGAATCATTTTTTCTACGTGAATCTATCTTACAGCATAGCTGCCCAAGCACTTGATCCAGCAGAGCAAAAAAGATGGGGAAGGGGGACAGCTGCTGAACACTTGAATACAGCCTCAGGACTATGGGCAGAAAATTGTCTTGTTTTCCCCTCTAGCAATCTACAAACATTGGGGAAAAAGAAAAACTCATCCTCATTCACAATAAAAATGAAGTTTAAATTCAGGATTATGGTGTTGACAAGTTATAAAAGTTTTAATAGCACGAGTGAACCATATTTGGCTTTCTTTCTCAAACTCTGCATTTTCTGTCAGTGCAGCACTTCTATACCTTACTTGTCTTCTACAACCTTTGCACCATTTCCTTCATTCATGGTTTCTATTAGCTAAATAGTCATAAGTAACTTAAATCTAAGCTCAGTCTCATGAGAGACTTGGATTCCATCAGGAAAACCTTGATGACTGGCTTGAACCACGTTTTCCTCTGTGTTTGCAAATACCCCTCATGCCTCTGGAGAGGCTGGTTGCACTCTGGCCTTCATGCTGAACTACGAATGATCTTATTTTGCTTCCCTCTTCCTGGGATGGGATGCAGCTTTCCTAGCAGCCTCCTGTGTGTACAGCTGGATAAAATAATATATATACTGAAGCAAACAGGATTTCAGTCTTTGACTTCAGCAGTGTCAGATCTTGGCTCCAGATTAGTTCCAATTACTGCTAGTGTTGTGAAATAATAAGTTATAACCTGTGTATCTTAACTGTGTTTTGTAAAATACATGCCCTTTGTGAAGAGTTCATGAAATTCTTGAACTTCAGTAGTTCTTAATTTACAAGTGAATCCCCTAGGTTGGAAGGGACCTTTTAAGATCATCTAGTCCAACCAGTGAATTCAGAGGATACATTGGTGTGTGTTCAAAAGCAGTGACACTCAGGATTTCACTAGATTTTAAATTGAGTTGCTTAGGGCCTTAGTCTGTGTTCCTCCACTTTGTCTGGATGACTGCAGTGAGGTCAGGTAAACACGTGGGGATTTGCCATTCTTATTTTGCAACATTTCCCACGTCTTCTGTGCTATGGTAGGCAACGGGGCACATTTCCCATGTCTTCTGTGCTATGGTAGGCAACGGGGCGATGGAGGATGTGATGTTTGGTGGGTACCACGTTAGAGTATTGGCATGTCTTGTGGTGGTTAACTGGCTTGTTCTAAGTGTTAGTCTATCTCATTTTATACACATTGTCATGCTGCTTTTAATTACAAGTTAGTACAAATTCTTTTGTGGAAGATAGTATAAAAGATGCAGGCTTTGATATTCTGGCTGACTTCTTCCTCTGAACTGATAGTTTGAGGAGCAACATTCTATAGTGGCTTTTCAAAGGTCCCTTCTGCAAGCTGGGAGTTTTCTGCTTTGAGTAAAAAAGAAATCATAATTTCTTAATTACTTTCATCATTTAACATTACATATTTGCTGGTTATAAATGTAAAAGAGGTCATTTGCATTTCTATGAAACCTACCAGGAATACACTGCCATTGAGTATGCACCTGACATGTTGTTTTTACAGTTTCATGATAGAAATACATCCCTTCTTATATAGGACATTTTCAAGGTTAAAAAAAAAAAAAAGAAAGCAAGCAAGGAGAAGGTATTAAGTATGAGAATACTTCCTGTTCTTACAGTTGTTGCTTTTCTAGACCAATAATTCTTCCAGTATTGGGATCTAGCCTAATTGATTTTTAGAGAGATTTGTTAGCACTGCACTCTGGCTCTGCAGATAAGACTTTTAGAAAGTATAGGTTGTTAGTGGAAGAAATGGCTAAAATGACTGTGATAAGCCTGTTTCCACGCTTTCTGAGAGGGTGTTATGTGAGACGCTGGCCTGAAATGTTTATGCTCGCACAGATGATTGACTTAAAATCCCGGCACCTGTGATCTCTATAATGTTCAATCTATTTGTGCAGCTGTTCCTCTGAGACCGTTACATGCAGTAATTGATTAGTTCAGCAGTCCTTCAACATCATTGCAGCGCTATGAAAGCTGGTGAATTCATAAGCTACATTTTGGCAGCATACAGCCTCCCCCTCTCAGTTTGTGTGATACTTCTCAGGTACCACGTCTTTGCTGTAGGGGCCCTTATTTTTCCAAAACAGCTAGAACACTTAAAAATATTGATTTTAACATTAAGAGGAAAAAGCATCCGTCTTCATCACTTCCTTTCACAAAGTCAAATCATCTATTTCTTTTGATGAAGTTAGGAGTCTTAAAAAGAGGACCAGGAGGTGGAGAGCATGGAAGAAGTTCAGTGGAGAGCAAGCAACCATGATATTTTGTCTCTGTTCCTTGTCTGAAGGAAAAATATCATGCTTGAAATAAAGTGATGATGACAGAGTTTAACTGTACTCACAGAATTAATTTAATGTTATTGTTTCTGAGGAACTGCTACGGTGCAAAGAAAAAGTGCTCTTAATTAATCTTCTCCTGTGCTATCTAGTTGTCAGAGAACACTTCATTAATTCATCCACACGAAGTATCAAAGTATTCTCTATTTAAAACAATGCTATCACATAGTCTGTTGAAATTAGAAAGGAAAATGATACAGTCCGTGGTCACTTCCCTATCTGATGTGCACAACTAAATCTATTTTTCAGACTAACATTTTTCTGTGAGTATCACAGCAAATAATAATCAAGCTGCCTAAAAAGCACTACATGAGCTACAGTCTTTTATGTACATAAAGAATATATTATTGTGCTTGCATGACCCTAGCAGTCTCTTAGATAGATGTCACATTAGTTGCTGCTTGACAGTTCTTTGGGTTCTCCAGAGTAAAAGTTGACTTTGGACTAAAATGGTTTTACATCTGACAGATCAGATGGGGTCAGACAGGGGACACTATATAAATATGAGAACAACTGGGCCTTATTTTTTCAAGATGTTTCTGCATGTCTTACTCCAGCTCACAGATCTACTTTGGGCTTCTTAAACATGTGCCTGGTTGGGTTTTTTTGATGACAACAGTTAATTGCATCATTTATATTACTCATCAGGTCATAGTCCTGCAAAATCCTGGACGTTAGGCATGCAGAGGTATCCTCATGCTGAAGATGATCATGCAGTGAAATATTTTATTATGTTATTATTATGTTACAATTATTTATAAAGTCAGATTCTGCTTCATCTCAACTTGTATTCACATTCAGGATGCGTATATAGAAAAGAGATTAACAAAGTGGTTTTTAGGAGAGTACTTTGATTTAGATCAAATGAATAAAATTGCACATGTAGGTGCAGATGCAAAACAATGTCAGTGGAGTTGGAGGGTTTTTGTAAGTCTGGGTTTGGGTATTGAAAAATCAAATATTCACTATTTGCCATTTAATGGCAAAGAACCCCCAAAAACCTGGGGAAAAAAAAACCATGAAAATACATCCCTGTGATGTAATAAGTAAAAATTGGTGTAAGAGAAATACGGAAAAGGTGTAATTGCTTCAGATTTTTAATTTAAATTTGTTTGGATACTAGAAGAAAATTTCTATTGCTTTGTCTCATGACCAGTCCTGAACACTTAAAAAATAGTTCACTGAAATCTTTGATTTTTGAGTCTTAGATTACACTTTGGTTACCTTTTCAAGTTTTTCTCTATATCTGCAAGAACTATAAATTCTGATAGGAGGTGTATGTTGAGGTTTAAGTGAAAACTGGTATTCTCATGAAAGCTTATGAATGATGAGATGAAATCTTAAAGTCGTTGAATACCTTGGAGGTCCCCATAAAGTTCTGGGTTTGCAAGTCCCAGATAGAAATCTGGGACTGCCTTTGAAATCTATAAGAATTGATTGAAGAAGAAAAATGCAGATGTACTGGAAACTGTGAGCAAAATACTCTCCTAAAATATATGAAACGCAGAATCTGAGAAATAAAGAGCTGGAAGATATCTCATGGTTTTCTATTTCATCTTTTTGATATGAGGTAAGAGAGGTCGCATTGAAATGCTCTTTCAAAGATATTTATCTGACAAGCTTCAGCTTAATTTGTCATAACCTTTATAGGCACTTTTGTAGAATTTTGCTGTCCCTGTTATTAAGTAGAAAGTTGCTGTAATCTCCAGTCTAATCTGTAACCTTTCCCTGCTATGCAACAAACCAATTATTCTTTGTGTCACCCTCAATAACCTTGGAGAACAATTAACCACTATGCTCTTTTCAACCATTTTCTATATACATGAAAATGGCTATGTCCACTGTATCACCTTACTGTCCTGTGTGTACTTACAAATTGATCATTTGACATTTGCTCTGGTGTCTTTCAGGGTATGAAACAAGCTGATATTATGGTCCCCTGAGCCCTTTCTATGGTAGGGAAAGTACAGTGCTTGCCTTTCACCAGCTCTCTGTGACTTCCCAAGGATAATGATCCAGAAGAGGTTCCTTTGGCTTTAGGGTACATTTCAGCATGCCTCGCTGACTTTAACACAGTCAATTTATCCATTCTCTAACATGCCCTTTAACTGTTCTGCCCTCCTTTCTACCCACCTGCTAATACTAATTGTGTTAAGCGGCTCATCACAAATTTTGTGAACACTAATGAAGGGCAACTCAGCCTTCTCCTTGTCATCCATTACGTGCTCATTGTCTGCTCCTGTGGCAAAGGAGCTAGACAGACTGCTGAGGTGGTCTTGCTTCTTCTGCAGCAACCCATGGCTTCTGGGCTCCTCTCCTCCACCTCTGCAGGAGCACAAGGGCCACCACCTCACCTCCTCGCCCCACCATTGCTTCCTTACTTGGTGTTGGGTGCTATCACTCACCACATATTTCCTCCAAAGTGCATTCTGCCTTTAGCATCTCAGGCATTTTCTCACTATTTGTCAAGGATAAATGAATAAAAAAGGCCTATCCACCTAGCTGTTTCTAGTTTCTTCTAACTTAAAATACATAAATAAATAAATCTGAACCTGGGGCATCTGTGTCCTGCTTACCTACAGCTCTCAAATTAGTTTCCTTATTAAGATTGTTAAGTGAACCTGCCTCTTGTTACCTGTTAGATAGCTGTTAGGAAAGCAACAACATAAATTTTGCAAACATAATCCAATGTTTTGAACAGACTATCTTGAAGCTAACATAAAGGCTAAGAGGATTATCCTAGAACAGAAACAAGTGTGTTGCACAGGCATCTTTCAAACTGTAGATCTTCCAGAAAGATATTGTAAAACCTTGAGAATTAGAGAAACCATCACCCTGCTATGAGAACATAAGCAAATTCCCTGCTTTCAGGCTAATAAAGAAAAAGGAACTGTCTTGTTTACATAGGGGTTGTATCCAAGCTTTATAATAAAATGGACTTTTTTACTTCTATGGAAGAAAAAGTTCTTCTAAGTTCTTAAACTGAAAGTAACATCTTTATGGAGGGGACATGCATTCAGAGCTAATCATGTGTTTAAGATCTTGTAGTACTGCTCAGAATACATTTCAGTCATTGGTTTCTGAAACCCAAACAAGTTTTCTTGTGTCTTCGCCAGGCAGGTTTTCTTCTTTCCTGACAGAAAAAGAAATGTTACATTACTGGTTTAACTTAAGTCAAATGCACAGATGCAGAACAGTTAGATTTATGCCAGTTCTGGTTTTGACTGGTTTGTGGTAGAGAGATCAACTGAGGAAAAGAGTAGATGTGGTATGAAGATACCAAATCAGAACATAAAATCACATATTTAGAACTGTGGAGGGAGAGTGGATTTTAAAAAATAACCACAAATTCAAACCATAAGCTTGAGTGAAGGTGCATGGCGAATCAATGGATTTTAACATTTTCTGATGCTGAAATGTGACTGTGAGGCAGAAGGGAATCTAGTAACAATGGGAGAGAAGATAAGAAAAACCTGTCATTTACCTGTGCTTTGAGGGGATGGTGAATTCCTGTGCACTTCTCAGGTGTCCCTGTATGATGAGTCCCTCCCCTCTTGCATTTAACCAAAACCTGAGCAGTTGTGATTTCATAGGCTCTTTCCTCATCTCCAAGATACTTGCACGCATTGAATCCCTTCCTGATTACCTCATTCAGCTTTGTTTCAAGCATTCAAGTAAATTAATTTAACTTAAAATTAATATCTTGCCAAAACAAAATGTTTTATAAATGCTCATTGCCTTTGTGGGACTTATCTGAAATACTAGTCTAAATGATCACATTTTATTGTCTCTCCATAACATTTTACTGCTTGTGAAATAAAAATCAGTTTAAATGTACTTCAGTGTTGTTTGCCCGGAGATAATGAATATCTCTGAAATAAATCCAAAAACAATAGCAGCCTGTTCAATAGACTTCATACTCCCATCTTGATATCTTATTTATTTATGTATTTTGGAATATTTCACAATTCTTCTTGTTATCTTGTACATTAATGCAGATAGGAGTGTCAGCACTACAATATTTACCAAGGAAATTCCAGATATGCTGATTAAGCTATAGCAAACTCTATGTCCTTTATGACCCTGTTAAATTGTCCATATTTTTTAAGTGAAACTAACACTTTATGCTTGCGAGCATCCTGTCTGTGAATGAACGGCTAATTGTCTTTTTATTATTGTTAAGCTGAAAGGCTGCAAATGAAGAGCAACGGTTAAAAACCTCACCACTTGAGAGCTTGCTGCACACACTGGCTTCCTTTTGCCTCCTCTTCTCAGGTAGCTCTGCAGTCAGTGCATTTTCAGTCAAGCCACTTCTCTGTCATGGATCCTCTTCCTCCTTAGGTTTCCTGAAGCAGGGGCTCTTGTTTTATACCTACATCAACTAGCAGGGATCTCAGGGTACAGCTGTGATACAGATCATCTCATGAAGAAAGACCTATTTCTTTAATAGAAGCTTGCTCTTCCTTTGAAGTAATTTTATTTGTAGTGAGGTTATTAACTGTATGACTTGCATTCATTTTCATCAACAGGTTGTTTTCAAATGGGTCTGCCTATTCGCTGTTCTTTATTAACAATAATGGCGTTGCATGGGTATAAAATGGGCTTAATGGAGTAGAGAGCAGAGTTTTAAACATTCGTCAGCCCTTTTGCAATTTTACTTATGTGCAAGAGCACTATGTGCCATTTCTACATCATGATGGTAAGCAAGCATGATTTGAATAATGATGTTTCTTAAGAAGTTTTGCTACCTTTAAAGTTTGCCTCTGTTTATTAGGGTTAATTTTTGAATGTATAAAACCCAATGCTGTCGTCTGCTCACACACACTCACATTAACCTTGTCTATGTAGCATTTAGAGACAACGTTTTACAGTTTTCAGACAGCTGTGTGGTCTCTTTGTAGTGGTGTGTATATTTGTTCTGTAGTTAATATATACTTCTTCAGTGTACGTTTTCCTGATTTGAAGGATAATTTAAAGGCATAACTATCCACAGCCAAGTAGAAAGACTTTTTAACATTTTTTTACAATTTTTAGTATTAAATTGTTTATAAACCAACAGCACAGAGGCACCTTGATATGAAAAGCTTACACATGGGTATTTTATATTTTAAAAATGCAACATTAATGAGTACACTAAAAAAAACACCTGGTCAAGTTCAAGTAACTGCTGGTGGTCAGCAACACCCAGGAGGCAGCTTCTCAGGGCATCCCTTATCCCCCTTGCCTGCCCTGGGTCTGTGCCTGGGCTGATGGGCTCGCTTTCAGGTTGTCAGACTAAGTTTAGGAATTCATCCATGGAGAAAAGGTGCTCACTGCCTCTCTTGTGGTCCTCAGTGGGCTCCCAACTTTTGAACGGCATGGGGACGCTTTGGCCCCCAGATGGTGTAAGTGCCATTTTACCCCTCCAGGGTGCATCCGACACTATGGTAACTGTGAAAAAGGTATTTCTCAGGCTTGCCGTATGCATTTTGGGTATGTTTTGATGTCAGTAAAGAAAAAGCATTGATGTATCATTGGTAATAATATCCTTAGGACATATTTTCTGTATTTCTTTAACAGAAATGGAATACTTCTGTAAAAGCAATGGAATAGCAGCCTCTGCCTCTGACCTCATCTGATTAATTCAGCAACCCTTCTTGTTTCAGGAGAACTTGAAAAAGCTGTCATGATCTTGAAAGCATCCACCCTACAGCCTCAAGCCATACAGTTGACCAGCACTTAAGAGCATTTGATTTAACCTATTTGTAGCACAGAAGCATGAAGAAATAGGTGTCTTTTAGTGTAGTATTCTGGAAAGGCCTTCATCAACTGCATTTCTCCTCCTAAAACAGCATCCACTTTTTGAACGGGGGTGCGTTGGAGGGGGAGGACAAAGGGATACCGAGGAGTCTCAAAATGCAACCTGTTCCTAGAAACATTTCACTGCAGGGGCTTCTGGGAAAGCTGAACTATTCCAGAGATTAAGAGTGGCAGATGGAAGCACCTGATTGTGTGTGACCAAAGGCAGCTACCACCTCTCTGCACTGACTGGCCACAAACCACACAGGCCAGGTGACTACAGTAGGGAAGTTGTGCCCAGGTAACCAGATCCCTGAATTAAGTCCATCCTGCTGTGTCACCCTATTCATGCAAGTGAATTGCATTTAAAGAGCATTATGGCAAACTGGAGACAATAACTGGCTATCTGAAAAATGATGCTAGGCCATTATCTCTGAATCCTGCTAAGCAGTAGAAATATATTTCTCTATTTAATTTATATTATCCATCCTATAGTAGTGAAAGACCCTATCAGCTTTCTCAAATCAGTAAAAAAGGGACTGTGAACCAATCTGTCTTTTTCCTTTAAGTGTACTCTGATATCATTTCTTGGTTAGTAATTTATGTGCCTTCTCTTAGCTCCTGCAGAAGCAATCCCTTAAGATTTAAGAGAGTCCTCAGAATTTTGCTGACACTGTATGCATTTCTCTTATAATATCTAGTGGGATTTTTAGTACACAGAGTATTCAGTCTTTAGGTGAAAATTTCAACAGCACTTTATAAATGAGGCTGTAAGCCAGTCTGGATACAACATGGGAACTGGCTCTGATTGTATAACAATCAGTTCAGAGATTCTTTTTTTTCTTTGCTGTTGGTTCAAAGAAAATGTGGCTCCTAGTAAAAGAGAAAAAAAAAATCTGCTTTTGAAAACTTTCCCAGTGGTCCATATGCAAGAAGCTTGTCATTGTTGGTTTTACAAAGAAACACCTCTAATTGCTGAGTTGCGCATCGTAAACAAAACTAAAAACTTCCCAGAAGTAAACCAGCCTGCCAAAGCTAATTTATTTTTATGCAGTTGCCTGTGAAATTTGGGTTCTTTTTTGGAAGCAACATTTTCAAAAATAAGTTTTAACATTGTCAGTCTAAAATGACACTGCTGCATTTTTATTCACTTGTTTTTCAGCTTCAAAATTTTTTTACTATATCTGAGGCTCGATTCTCATGAATGGATATGCTAAAATAATTTTGTGAATTATTCAATGGGTCTTTAAATGTTGCCTAGCACTCACAGTGCCTTATCTCATCTTTGTGCTCCTTTCTTGGCATACTATTCCCTGTTCTTTTCTCATTGCTTTTGAGCTGTTACTCTCTGTGACAAATATACTCTCACATAAATGGTCAGGTAACTTTTATGAATGTATTGATAAGCAGGGTGTTCTTTATTTGCTGATAGGTATGTGGTTGAAGCTGTAAATGGATGTATTGTAGCTGGTTAAATTTCTAGACAGCCTCATAGACAGCATTTCCCTGTCAGTGTGTTTTCACCTCTGTCTACAAAACTTGCATATAATTCATAGGTACGGAAGGGCAGACACTAAAAATCATTCACACGCATCTACAAAGCACTAAACAGAAACTTTTTTTGCATTAAATAAACTTACAGGAAACACTGAAGTGTAAGCAGAGGATAAAGATGTAATTGCAAGGTATGGAAGCAATCATAGTAGTGTACCTACAGACCACAGCCTTTCAGTCCTCTGGCTCCTTCTCAGGGAAGGCATTCCTAGAAGACCTGAGGTCTGATTATGTTTCCATTATTGACTTATGAGATTGTGGACAAAACACTTCATCTTCCCTTGTTTTGCAACTCTGAAATAGTACTTGTCTCTCTTTATGAAGTGCTTAGAGTTCCTAGGGAGAAGGGGTTGTGGATAAATCACCTCTTTATGTCCTCTCAGCCACACTTGTCACACAACTTACATTCAAGTTTTATGAGGAGCTTCTCTTTTTGTTCTTGAGATATGGTAAAGAAGTTTCTTGGGAAATACAAATGCCTGCCTAAACTGTTATTTGTTCTGCAGGATGTATTTTCAGTTGAAAAAAAGATTCCTGAGAATTTGTTTTTGATAATGAGAATATCAAGTGTCATAGAGGGCAGGACTGCAGCTACAGTCTTGAAGAATAGCAATAAAACCACACAACTGGATCCCTATCAGATCACATTTGATAATTATGTCCTGCAGTCTTTCCATCGCACTAAAAGAAGTCAAGTAATTTTTTAATTTTGTACCCCAAAAAAGCAAATGCATTTATTCTAAGCCACACATTTAGAAAACATCTGCTGGTTTTTCATAGTATCAAAAGGAGAATATTTTTGACTTGTTTTTAGAGCCTGTAATTCCACAGGCTTGAGAAAGATAATGTAAACTGACTCTAAATATCTGAGTTTTGTGGTGTCTTAAACAGCTCAGGACGGAGTTCAGAGGAAGCAAGCACATGAAGAAAAGAAATGCCTGACTAAAGAAAAAGACTTTTCGCAGGGAAGACAGTCATAAGAAACAGGAAAGGATTGTGATAAATCCCATGCACAGCTCAAAGGAAGGTATAAAGGGAAGAATATCTTGAAGAATCCTTCTTCCTATGTAAGTAAAATTTCTGTCTCATTATGGTAAAGAAAAGCATACCTGGGAAAGCGATGACATCTATCCTTTTGCAAGAAATGTGCACACCTTGTTCAGCACTGACCGGGGGGTGTCTTGAGGAAGGGTCTGGCAGAAAATCATCACCCAGAACCCTTAAGGCAGAGTCTGCTCAAAGCTTGTTCCTGTCTTTATTTCTCAAAGTGAAAAAAGTGGGTTTTAGAGTATGTTTTTCTGCTCTTTGGTACAAATTATGTTGCACACAATAGATATAGTCATGATCATGCTAGACAGAAAGGAAAAGATTAAGACTTTTTTTCTGACAAGGATGATTTTACAGTGCCTGAAAAGAGGCTGACCCAAAACCAGAGCTCAGAAACAAGACATGAGAGCAAACTCCAACCTGGCAGCAGAATATACCAGGGGGAGCCTCCTGCAGCACGGTGCTGGGAAACCTGATGGGATTTTCTCCAGCATTGCTCTGTCTCCTGATTCCTTGGTAGGGAGCAACCGAGAGCTACACCAAGCACACATAGTTTATTTTATAGACTCTGAGACTCTACTAGCAGAAGTCATATAAAAAATTTTATCACAAACATCACAATATCTCAGTCGCTTGTAAAAAAATAATACAAACAAAAAGTAACAAAAAACCTCAGAAAAACCACCAAGCTGGTGTTCCTGAGTTCTTTCCTTTCTGTGCTACATACATAAAAATTATGGGCAAGAGGAAACCATTAAGCTTACAAAGTAGCAAATTATTTTCTTTGTTTTTCCCTCTTCCTGTAACTGATGGAGAAAGTGTTTGGTTTACATCTCTGCTGTTTGTAATTGTGTGGTGGTGATCCGTGCAGCAAAACAAGCTGTGCTTCTGTGACTCTTCTTGTGTGGGGCCTCTTAGGACTTTATTATATTCCCACCCATGCTGGAGGCCAAGATGTGGAAGAAAACATAGGATGTGCCAGTAATCAGTGACCTAGCAGCAGAGCCTGTATTTAGGAAAACTTAATCTATGTTTTTACTGTATTCCTTAAAATATATATCTCTTGATAAAAATGAAGCTAGTCACAACTTTGTCAGCTTTAGCTATGAGAGGAATTGAAAGAAAAAAGGGTTGCAACTCCAGGAAAAAAAAAAAAAACCTTTAAAAATAATTCTTTTCTAATGTACTGTAAGGAAGTGCTAAGGAAGAAGGAGAAAATTGATTTTTATCAGAATTTCTAGTGCAATATTCCTTTTCAGCTGAGATTAACTGTAAAAGGCTAGTCAAGGTTAATATGTTTGAAGCTGTGAGGACACATAATAATCCATCAATTAATCTCAGTATCCAACAGCTGTCATGTGAAAAACAGTTCATACAGCTAAACAAAACAACAGATTCATTGGCTCTTTAAATATTAATGCAAAGAGTTAGCTCAATGATATCCTATCAGGCTCATAGACACCCTATCATGCATGGTTTGCCTGCAGGGCCTACTTCATCAATTTTTTCAGAGATTAAGATGAAAAGAAGACAGTTGTTATTCAAACAGAATTGTTCCCTGCCTGAACTACTCACCAGCTCTCACAGCATCACAGCAAATTATGAGTTCAGTATATTAACTGCAATCAATAGAATCACATTCAGTAATGCTCATTTGCTCTCATGGCCTGGGGTTGTTCATCTGCTGCTCTATGTTAAATCTCTGAAGTACTCTGGGGTCTACCCAGAGAAAAACAGAGGTGATCTGGAAATGCAGTCCATCTGCTTCCCTCCATTGCCAAATGTATAAGGAGCATCACATTCACAGGAATGGCTGTGGAAGAGCCAGGCAACACAGGGATGTTCCATACGATACAGGTTCACTCACTGTACAGAGCTGCCTAAACTTGCTCCAAAATAGAAAATGAGAAATGACTGCACAAACTGTTGGACTAGATGATCTCCAGAGGTCCCTTCCAACCCCATGTGACTCTATGATTCTAAGTGGTGGATGACTGATTCTGTCTGAGATAGTTAGTTAATTTATTTCTGTGTTGTTTCTGATTATTCCACAAAAACAGAAAGGCCAACACAGTTTAGTGGATGTCAACAGGCCAGTAATGACAGTGCTGCTCTCGAGCTCAGGCCAGTAATGACAGTGCTGCTCTCGAGCTCACTGTGCACAAGAAGGGTCTTGTACAAAAGCTTTGTTCTTTAATTAAAATATAATTTAAAAAAAAGGATTATTTGCCTATTTAAATTTTCCTTACAGTTTAAATTGTGTGTGGTAGTCTAATACTCTAGTCTAATTTCTCTATATCTTTCTGAATTTTACCAAGAACTGTATGCAGCTGAAATCACCATGTCCTATTGTGAGAACTAAAATCACCATGTCCTATTGTGAGAACTACAAGAACTTTTCAACATGGAGAGCATTATGGGAAAAGTGTCTGCATGATTAAATAAAAGACAGAACAGTGAGTATGTTGGTAGAAAAATGTGAAGTTGTTTTGTAGATGAGCAGAGCAATGTAACAATTTTTATGGATGAAGCTTTACTTGGCCTCAATATTCTCCTCAGAGGTTTGGGATAACCTTATCAAATGCTCAAAATAAAAGCAAGTCAAGATCTAGCATTACATGACAATGGCAATGATCATTTATGCAAACATTTCATTTACCAAAAGCAAACAACTTTAAAAGAAAAATGTCAAACCTATGCAAACTGAAACCCTGTGGTTTCTTCCAGGATGGTACTTTCTTTATCTTTTGTGCTCTGGCTTATTAACGGAGTTCCAAATTTCTTGGTGATGTCTCTGGTGCTTTTATAAAAGTTTTTTAGTGGAAATGATTTTGGCACTGTCAAGTTCACGGCTCATCTTGTTCTTAAAATTCAGTACAATCAGGACAACCAGGCATTTTATTTCCGCAGTTTGATGCTTCCTTGAATGAAAAATATGTTTCTTCAGAAAAACATTTTTATCTTCAGTTAAACATGGGATCCATTTCTTTAAAGGTATTATAAACACATCCTTGTTTACAGTGGAACAATTTTGAGTGCAATCTTATGTTTGAGACTGGGGAAAACACACCCGAGCTTGTAGCCAACAACTACAAATCAATCAGGAAATGTTTGGAAGTCTCTATTTCTAATCCACTTGATTTCACTGATGCATTAAAAGAACTGACTTGTTCTGAGGTGGATTTTGTGTCCTTGCAAAACCTTACTTCAGCAATCTGCCCGCACTCATGTCCCTGCCCTTTATGATCAGAACAATGTCTGTTCCAAGGATTTGTGCCAAGAAAACTAAACAGACTACTGGAAATCTTGATGGCATCAGTACGTGGAATGTCTCCAGATCAGCTTTCATGATTTGTTTATTGAGCAGTATAATTTGGTTATGAGAACAATACCAATTTTTAAATGTTAATGAAACAAACAACCAAACTTTGGGTGATTTTTTTTTTTTTTTTTCCATTTGCTTTTAACCAGCTTTTCTTAGATCTGTGGGAGAGTTGCTTGGAGGCTTAATCTTTCAATTCAGCTTCTTTAATTATTCATAATACAATAACCCTGCAAGGGCTAAAACAATGGGATTTCCCCTGCTTGTGGAAAACAAATCTTCCAGCTATATTTAATATTTAAAGCACTCACAAGCTATTACTCAATGGAACTGGCAGTGGGAAATCACCGTTCAGACACCTACACTGATCAATAAAATATCAGAAACTGAATAAGCACAAGCACTGGTCATTATCAGTTATTCTTTATGGAGCTATAAATTAACTCAGCCTTCAGAAGGTAGTTGTTGCCAGTAGAGCTGAGTCACATCATCCATGCATTAGACAAAACGGGGTGGCTGCTTTATTTAGCCACCTTAAAAATCCTTCTTTGAAGCAATGTTTTAAGTAAAAATTATCTCACTAAAACATCATAGATTATTTGCTCTTCAATGAAGATCTATACCATAATTTTAAGAGAACAACATGGCTATATATTACAAAATATTTATGGATAAGACAGATGATTGTAATTCCTGCTGGTAGAAGCACTCCCAATGAACTCCAAAGCCATGATGCTCTGCTTGTACGTGCCTGCTAGAATCTGCCTTTTCAGCTTCTGTTGTACATGTGAAAAGTATACTTGTACATGTATTATCATCCTTGTTGGCATAAAATCTCTGTCAAAGCTGCTTAAAATTTTTCTCAATAATCTTTCCTTCTTTTGAGAAGTCAGATACTATAAGTAATATTTATATAATTACTAATTGTTATTACAGTGTTAAAAGAAATTCCTAACAGTGAACAAAGAGTTTAGGGGACACTGCAGTATCCCTAAATATATTTTGGTTAACATCTGCCTATGTGAACTCTGAAAGCATTAACTGGTTTGCTTACATTTAACAATATGTTTATTGTCTGTAGTGGAATTGGTGTGAGGAAGGTGGGTTTTGCTGTCCAGTAAGTCCAGTCCTGTTCAATATATTCATCAGTGACCTGTACAAGCGGACAGAGTGTATCCTCAGCAAGTTTGCTGATAATACCAAACTGGGAGGGGTGGCTGACACCCCAGAGGGCCTTGCTGCCATCCAGTGAGACCTGGGTAGGCTGGAGAGCTGGGCAAGGAGAACCTCATGAGGTTCAACAGGGAAAAGTCCTGCACCTGGGGAAGAAGAAAGTTAGGTACCAATAGAGGCTAGGTGTGGATGTGCTGGAGACAAGTTCCCAAGAGAAAGATATGGGGGTCCTGGTAGACACCAAAATGACAATGAGCAAGCAGTGTGCTC
>BJBW01004493.1:81798-115645 GCA_004320125.1 Scolopax mira | reverse complement strand
CCTCCCCATCTCTCCTGTAGCCCCCTTCAGGTACTGGAAAGCTGTTATAAGGTCTCCATGGAGCCTTCTCTTCTTTGAAGACAGGGCCATGAAATAAGCACACAGATGCCCATGACCTACGTGCTGAAGCTTTGGAACACTAAAAGTGACACTACCGGTTTGACAGTAGGAGAACAATCTGCATGAGGTGCAGCTGACAAACAGGTGCCCAAAAAAAGCTAAGTATATCCTGTTAGGCAGGATCACAGTTCCTGGCAATACACAGAAACTTCAGTTCTCCCTTCCTACACATCACACAAACTCTCATTAACAAACCATCTTACCCACACCATTCACATTTAGAACTGGTGCCCAAGGTAGAAACTCATTCCTCATATTTTTCAGAGCACACGAGTTGTTGAAGAAAGGCCAATAAAACCATTTTGCTGTACTGGCACATCTGTACTGGTGACTTTTGCACTGTCCTTTGGTTCCCAGGTTCATGAATCTGGTTCACTCAGACAGCTGCATAGCACCACAAAAGAGCAGAATATCCTATTCGGAAGCAAACAATTATCAGAGACATTTGAGTTGTCTTTTGACAAAAATCAACTCTCAGCTTGTTAAACATTCCTATTGTTGTTGCTGTAAAGTTTGGAACAGAAAAATGTCACCAGCAGACAGGGAAAAGAGAAGCACACCCTACTGATAAAACCTCCACAACATCTGACACAGAGCCCATCAAAATGCTATACTTGTGTGCTGACAAGGCTTGGGGGTCTTTCAAGACTGTATGATAGATCAGTCAATAGAAGATACAGTTTATATTAAGATCTGCTCAGCTCAAGTGAAAAGACAAGCACTATACAACACACTGCCATCATAGAATAGGTAAGGCAGCATATTTTGGAGGGGAAGTCTGCCCTATCAATATGACAGCTGCTGGACTGCAAGTTCTGCAGCACTTTTGGAATGCACTACCAAAGGAACCTGCTTAGTACTTGGTGTCTTTTCTGGGACATTCATCTTCATACCTTCATCCACAGCAGATCTTCATTCCCTGCCTGTGCATGCCCTAGACTTGCAGTTATCAAGGAACACTGGGAGAAGGGGGAAAAAAAATCCTTTGCCTTATTGCTACCTTTCTTTAGTGGAATATTTTTAATGAGAATTCCCCGTGAAATCATAAAGACACTCTATGAGGTTGTTATGACATAAATGAGGTTTAAGGGAAGAGCAAAAATAGGTACGTAACTACCAAGAATACCTATTCTTCTACAGTGTTGCAACAAAGAAAGAAGAAAATCTTGTGTGCTCCTGCCAGGTCTCTCAACAGAGCCAAAGAATGTTTGGGCCAACAAAAGTCACAGCTCACCGAGCAGACAGATACTATTGCTGATAAAAACTGCTGGGATTACCTCAGACATACCTTAAATCAGAACAGTTTTACCTCCTACAGGCTTCTAACAACAGCACACAAGCAATCTGTTTTGCAGCAGGACTTTGAGTTGAAAGCAAAAACATCTCGCTTTAGATTTGAAAACCCACACATCAAGTTCACAGTGGCTCTGGTATAAAAAAAAAAAAAAAAAAAAAAAAATCACAGGAGTGCCCAAAGACTAGATTACCTTTTGTATTTCAGTATTTTAGAAATTCTGGTAACCTGTTTCTATTTTCAATGCATGTCTTTCTATCGGCATTGTTTTTATTTTACAGTTTCTGCTAACATTTCTTTTTACTTTGCATTACGTCTAGGGAGTCTGCTTAAATACTTTTTGGTACCTTAAAGTATCCCTGGCCTTTTTTCAGCACCTCCTTCCCCAGCCCCCCAGTTTTATTTTGCCTACTACTGTCAGTGAATGCTTTTAAAATAAACCAACTATTTAAAAACAGAAATTCTTTGTTCCTCGCCTGTGGGCAGTCAGCCAAGATTCAAGATTTTGAGAGGGGAAATGATTTGGCAAGGGTTGTGAAGAAAATTAAGGCAAGCAAATATCAATGGGGACAGTATATTATACTCACTGAAGTTTCCCTCCTCCCAATGGGTCCATCTTGGGCTCAAAATATTTCTATTATCTCTGTATCAGATTCTTAAAAATATGTCTGTATATCAGTTTCATTCCATATGGAATACTTGTTTTTTTCCTTTATACTATATTGCTGTCATTCAAGTCACAGTAGGACCCTCACTCATAAAAGCCACAGTTACGACAGAGCACGTGGTAGACGTGGTGCCAAGGGACATGGTTTAGAGGTGGTTTTGGCAGTATTGGGTTGATTTAATGATCTTAAAGGTCCCTTCCAAACTAGGTGATTCTATGAGGTACCTTCTTAGCTTCTTATTTCCCAATAAGACTGCCACAAATGTTTCACTGCAGTTGAACACTAGTCAACGACAATTATTCCCCAGCAAAGTCCTGACTAGTAGTATCTCTACTCCCTCGTGAATTTCACAGCTGTGTTTGCACCACTCTTCCCAAAGCCCCTGAAATCCCAAAACTTTTTTCTAAGATGATCATATCACAGAATCTCCATAGTTGGAGGGGACCTCCGAGATCATTGAGTTCAACCACATAAAAAAAAAAAAAAAGAATCAAACACAAACAAAAAAACCCCACAAAACAAAACGCACCAAAAAAAAGCATCCACCAACCAAACCCCACACCAACACCACCACCCCCCAATAATCTTGGGCACTAGAACATGCCCTGTACACGTTTCTTAAATTCCTCCAGGGATGGCGACTCCACCACCTCCCTGGGCAGGCCATTCCAGTGCCCGAGCACTCTTTCAGTAAAGAGATTCTTCCTAATATCTGATCTAATCCTCCTCTGCCACAACTTCAGACCATGTCTTCAGACACACGTCTAGGCCTCTAGTCGAGGCGCCATTTTACACAGGAAAAGCACCCATTTAGTTCTGAGCAATTAAAAATTAATCTTTTAAATTACATAAGCAAGTGCTAGTTTACTTACTTTTTGACAAGTTGATAATCATAAAAGAAATTCTAGAAGACTATTAATAATGCTTAGTTGGGGAAACTCAGCCCACCTAATGGTACAAGTTTTCAATCACAGCTCATCAAATAATTAATACCATATAAAATATATTTCATACCAGGACAAAACACATGCATTTGAATGAATGAGCTCCACAGATTTTTGACAGCTACTGGAAACAATTTCATGGCTTTTCTCACACTTATTAGACTTCAGATATGTTGACTACACAGCTGACAATTTAAGTTGACAGCATGCATATATTTTACTTACAGTTTGGGCAAGAAGCAAGAACTAGTGCCCTTAACTATTTTTGGAAAAACTACAAGCAATCACAAACTCCAATGGAAATATTTTACTTTTAGAAGTTAAATGATGTCCAATACCCAAACTAAACCACAATATGTGATTGGCTAATACCAATGCCTCCTTCAAGAAGCTGAAAGTCAAAAGAATGGTCTGAAAGCAGAATCTACAACAGCTTAAAAAAATAATAAAAGAAGTAGTTTTACTTCCATCTGTAAAAGCTATAGGAAAAAGACCTATTGCTACAATAAAGAAATTCCAGCATAATTGCTTAATCCTCTGGAGTTCTCAGGTACCTGAAATTAATTATTAAACAATTATATATTGTAGCACATAAAATAACAGAAAGAGGGCAGAACAATTTGGGCTTTATACACATAGGAATCTCCAGCAGTCAAAACGGGAACAAAGGTAGCAATAAATATCCACGTTTGATCTAAAACTGCAATCACTCCACTTGTGACACTAGAACAAGACACGACAGTGTGTTTTCTCATCTTCATATTGTCTCCTTTCCTTGATATTCTCATGAGGCTGAAACACCCATACCCGACACTTGCTCCAAAATAGACACCACATTACAATTAAAACACATGTGCTACAAACTTCACTTTTCAAGGTGAAAAACAATCCCCCCAATTCACCCACTGAGGGGGCTAAACAACAAAGAAAACCAAAACAACAGAACCCCCAAGTTGTTAACATGAGCTAAACTGGACATCATGTCATAGGACAGACAAAACTCTGTTTTGCTTTTTAGCACACAAACACAAAAATCACACTCCATTCCAGCTGTCAGTATTTTAGATGACAAGACCAAAAAAAATTTAGAGGATACTACCGCATTAGATTAGAAAACTGACAAAGTTTATTAACAATGATTGATTAATGGAGCTACAGAAATAAGGTAGGGATAATAGTATGGCATAGATATTTATGGAAAAATAAATTTAATGGAAGATTTAAGATGTAGTTAAAACATATAATCAGATGTTACAGATAAACCACATTTTATTATATTGTGAAAGGAGGCATTATTCCACAACTTTTGCTGTCAGGAAGTTCCATATTTTACAACCTCCTAAAATTGAGACAAATGCTTTGCCCAGCATTTTGTGCAGGCTTGTCAGTGCCAGGAGATCACTTTACCTAACATTATTAAAGATTCTGCTTGAATATGGATTAAAGAAAATTTTCAGTTCCAGTGCATCATTGTAAGCGTGCTTTGCCTCTTGGAAAGTTAGATGCCTACAGTACAAAAAAAAAAAAAAACAAAAAACACATCAATCTTGCAGAGTCACTGCAGTCACAATTTATAACAGGAAGGCTCACTGCAAACGAGAAGGGAAACCAGAAAAGGCTTGTTTCCTTCGCTGCTTCCTCACCATCCAAGGACATTGCGTGCCGGCCCGGGAACACGGTTACCCGGCCCAAGGGAACGCTCAGAAGAGCGGAACGCACCGCACATACACCCTACCTCAGCTCCCGTGAGGGGGGCCTGCGGGAATACCCCAACGCCGCTACCCGGAGCGGGAAGGAGCCCGACCTGAGCACCGAGGGCTCAGCCCTGCGACACAACCAGCTGCGGAAGGGCCGAAGAGGAGGAGGAGGGAAGGCTGACGGCCGCAGGAACGCCGGCGGGGGGGCCTGGAGGGGAAGCAGAAGCATGGCCGAAGCCAGAAGGAAGCCGAACCTGTCCCGAAGCAGGGAGCAAAGCCTGAGGGGAAGGGGGCGCTTAGGCGAAGGGAAAACCTAGGTTTGCCAGGCCGCGGCTACCCGGCTCCTCTCCTCACACACCGCCCGGCTCCCTCCACCACCCCCGTCCCGTGGGGCCGCCCCGTCTCTCCCCACACGGGCCGCCAAGCCGCCGCCACCGCCTCCTCCACCCTCGCTCAGCTGGAGGCCTTTCCTCTCCCCGCTCCCCAGCCACAGCTGTCCCACACCCCGCTCCCGGCGCCTCAGGAGAGCGGGGCAGCTCCCCCCACCAGACGCACCTCCGCTCCCGGCCCGCCGCCGTCTGACAGGCGCCGCTCCCTCTGCTTCCGCCCGCCTCGCGGCGCTACGCACCACCTGAGGCCCCGCCCCCTTCTCCCGCCCCGCCCCAGAGGGTGCCGCAACGCCCCCCTCCGCCCCCCCACGCGCTCTGCCTGCGGCGCATGCGCGGCCGCGCGCTGCCCCCTTCCCGCCACTTGAGCCGCTCGCTGCGCCCGTTAAACCGCCGTTGCCCTCGCCGGTAATGGCCGCTCCCCGCCACTTCTCCCGCTTCGTTCGGGGCGAAGAGGCCAGGCCGCAGGGCTCCGCGCCTGCAGGACCGGGATCAGGAGAGCCGGCGGGGAGCGAGAGCCGCAGCGCGTTGTCGAGGAGCGAGGCAGGCCGTGTGGGGACCGGGGGCAGGGGGGGCGGGCGGGCGATAGGCCTAGTAGTTCTTTCCTGGGCGCGTTCACCGCCGGGCTCCCCGCCCGCTCCCGGGGAAGACGGAAAGCTGCGGGGCTGTCAATTCCCATTGCCGGCCCTAAGTAGATATTGCCTTCAGGAGGACGATGCGGGAAAGGCGTCGCTTTTGCCCTCTACCGGCGTGAGGGAGGTTTGACAACGGCCTCCGAAGTGAGCGCGGTCCCTCAGCTGTGGTGCGGGACAGTTGTCTGTGCTCCCGTAACCCGCAGCTGCACAGGCTGGGCTGTTCGTGGCCGGGACACTACTTAAACTCCCACCGTGAAAACTGACGTAAATAAATCTGTAGACTGTCCATATTTGCATAGCTATTACTCTGTCCTTTTCAAATATGTATTAAGAATTTCCTCTCTAATGATCTGTTTAAACTACTTAATGCTAATGGCCAGACAAGAGCACTGTGATCAATACACTTTGTGATTAGTGTAACTGCTGCCTTTTTACTTAAGTGATTAATCCTCTAATCTGTATAAATAGATAAGAATATATACAACCTTATATTTTTCCTTACTACCATTTCTATTTGTCTCTCTTCCTGATCCTTACCAGTAGATATACTCTTACTTTAGGGAATGGGTCAGATCTGGGCCCACCTTTCCCCCCAAAGTGCATTTTTTTCACCAAATTGTGAATACTGTATACTCACTAGTGCATTAAAGCTAACAGTATATTACAACACTATATTAATATTGTTTGAAAAAGCACCATAAGGCATGCTTGAAATACATATTATTATGCCACATTAGTGTATCCTTTAGGCTGTCTCTAGATTTTTTCTGTTTGAACCGTCTTCCATTTAGCAGAGAGGCTCCCAAAGACACAGATCAACTTTGCAGCCTTACTAACTAATAAATAGTGAAAGTTGAAATTTAATATCAAATAATTATTGTCTTTATAATCCAGGAAACTACAGTCAAGTTATTGTAGAGAACAACGAAGGCAGAAAGCTTTTGGGAAAAAAAATGGTGAAGAGAGCTTGTAGTTTCCAATTTAAAAGGTAAACTTGATTGGACTTTTTAAAAACAGGTATTTGTTTCAGTGACTGCCATTTTAATTTTAGGTTTAATTGCCAGAACACGTTAGGATCACAGCAATGAAAAAATCCTGCTGAAATAACATAAACATCTTGAATGTGTGCATTAATATTAACAATGTGGGCTAGATCTCACATGCATACATTTTAACAAAAGGTCTATTCCTGTCCTGTGTTCTCCTGTCCTTCCCCCCCCCTTAACCTGCTTGGGTTTTTTTTAGTGTAACCATTATGTATTTTCAATGCGTTCTTCAAATTCCATTTTTTTAAAGTGATCCACCTTTTTTCTAGAAGACTGATGAGCCTTTTCATCTCAGAATTTATGCATGCCCTTCACTCTCGTTCCCTTTTGTTCCTGGAGTTAGATTACAGGCAACGTCTGCTAGGATCAGAATCAGGTTACACAAAAACAGTCTATGATCTTGCAGTAGAATAAACGGTTTATTAATAAAGTTACAGTTGGAAAGGGAGATGAGCAAATCTGTCTACTGGAGCTGGTATAAAAGATTATGACATGGATTCAAAATGGCTTTTGGAAACTGAGTCATCAGCAGAGGCTAAAACTCAGGCCAGCCTCCTAGGAATAACAATCGAATTGCAATCAAACAAGAACTGGCTAAGGAGTTGACTAAAGCTTTTAATGTAAGTAACATGCAAGAAACTTTTGGCCAAAATAAAAATATTTTTCAAACCTAGAGGTCAAGAAAGATCTTTTCCTGATACTGTCCTCTCTTTACCATTGCGAGCTAATTTACTCTTTAATTGAATATTTAATTCTGATTCAGCAGGCAAAAAGAGGAAGGGCTGGCACGTAGAGTCCCAACTTTCCATTTACAATAGATACAAGAAATAATCAAGATCATTTATGGGCCAGGCAGGGAGCATGGAACCATTTCTGTAAAGATGAGCCCATGTTGAGGCTCTGGTAGAACCTCGAGCTGTGGGTCAAGCCGCCTGTGGATGAGCAGCATGAACATGGCTTCTCCACTGGGACACCTCTCCAAGAGGGCTGTGCTCCCACAGCAACTGTTGGAAACCCAACATCATGGGCTGGTCATTCCTTGGTTCCATCCGTGGTGAACTGAAGATAACCAGCCTCAGCCAGCTCGGGAGCTTCTCAGCCACAAAGGGAAGCTCCTGATGCTAGACCACCCCAGGGGAGATGCCGAGCTGGGGCTGAGCCTCCTACCACAGCTGGCAAGAGGCTGGGAAAACGGGGAGAACACCATTTCTGGAAAGGGCAACCTGCAGCCACAGCTGCTGGCCACTACTTTCACCTGCTCTCCTGGCTTTCCCGCACAGGCAGAGCGAGACCAGCGGTTTCACCATCTTTGGACATTTTCTGACCAAAGGAACCCGCCCTGTTTGGCGCCGGTGCTGAACCCCTGCTGAGAAGGCACAGGGGATACAGAGGCGGCACCGGGAAACCCCACAGAAATTATAAACCTTTCGGCAAAATCCTGAGTAAAAGGGAATTCTCGAGGTTCCAAGTGAGAATTCAGGCCTTTGTTCCCTGGAAGTAGTCGAGAGTGAATCACGCGGGGCCCTTGTCAAACGTGCACAGCACAAGCAACCTTCCGCCGGCACGAAACACGGCGGGTAACGGCGACCTAAACGTATTAATTTTCAGAGAGCGGAACGCCGGTGGGGGGGTGGAAAGACGAGCACCGAAGGCGATGCCTGCCCCCGTTACAGCGCGGGGTAGGAGACCCCCCCTCTCCGCTCGCTCCCGCCGGATCGGCGCGTGCACGTGGGGGGGGCCGCGCATGCGCGTTCCCCTCTCCTTCCCCGCGAAACCTGTCGGAGCCGCGCTCCTTGTCCCGCCGGCGGCGCCTTCTTTGTGACAGGCGGGGCGAGGCGGGCCCCGCCCCCCCCGCGCGGTGCCGGGCGCAGACGGAGCGGAGGCGCCATTTTGCGCTGCTGCGGGCAGACGGTTTGGGAGGCTTTGGCGGGAGGGAGGTGGCAGCGGTGCCGGTAGCGATAGTAATAGCAGGGACGATAATAGCAGTAGCGGTCGTGGGTGCAGTTGCTGCTCGGGACTAGCGTCCCCTTTCGCCCAGCCCCGTGGCCAAGACTCTGCCGACATGAGCGACGTGGAGGAGAACAACTTCGAGGGGAGGGTGAGTGGCCGTCCCTACCTGGGCCGTGCTGAGAAGGGGCTGAGCTGACCCGGGGAGGGAGAGGGGGGTGAAAGGGGGCGCTCCTCGTCCTCCGGCCCGGTTGGGGTGGGGGCAACGCAGCTTGTCTCTAAAATGGCTTCTTCGGGCGCCCGAGTCTTGACTGGGCCGTGGGCGACTCGCCTCCCTCTGCCTCTTTCCCTCCTTTTTTTATTTTGCCGCCCCGGCGGTGAGGAAGTGTCCCGGCGCGGACCTAGGCCTCGCTGTCTCACCCCTCACACGCCTCCCTCTCCCATCGCCTCTCTCCGCCCCCATCCCCCTCCATCGGGGTGCGGGCCCTCAGTTCTGGTGCTGCGGGTTCGCCTCCACCCTCCCACCCCAGGTTTTTTTATCTTCAAGAACGGGGGGGCTTCGAGCGCTGCCGGGGCCCGCTGTTTCTTCCCTCCCACCCGCCTTCTCTCTTTATTTTCTTTCTATCCCGTGATCCCGAGCCGCTCTCTGGACACTGCCGGGCCCAGGCTTCGGGGTGCTCGCCCTTCCCCGCCCCCTGCTCGCCCGCCGGCAGTGCCGGTCTCCCGGCCGCGGCTGGCGGAGCGTGGCCCAGGCCTCGCCCGCCTCAAAGAGGAGGGAGCGGGTCCTTTTGTGAGAGGTGCGCTGCCCCTCCTGGCCGCTGCCCCGCCAGCGGGAGCTTCCTCGGGCCGTGGCTTCTGAAGCCATCGGGGAGGCACGGCCTTCGCTGTTGAAACTCATTGATCAGGCAGCTGAAGACTTTCTTCTCTCAAGAAGCTGCCGTGGCTTTGTAACCTTGTTAGGCCTGTTTCTCTCTTCCATCTGCTGCGGTTTTTCCTGTACACGTATGACTGGTCCCTTCCATTTTCAGCGTGTTTTTTTTTCTTTTTTCCTTAGTGATGATAAGGGCAAGCAGAAAGCCACTTGAAATAGGCGTGAAATGTGTGCTTTGTCCTCATTCCATCGCTGTCTTTTTTTTTTTTTAATTTTGCAGAGATATTTTTTTCTCTCTCTTAAGAGGTGCTTTAGAGGAACACCTGAGCATCCTTTTGGTGACTTTCTCTGATGAACCAGTGACAGCAGCTTTGCAGTTATATGGGCTTACTGCCTAGGGAAACAAGCAATGAAATTTTAGAAGAGCGGTGTCATGTTCCAATGATTATTTTTATAGCAATATTGTTACACTTCTGTAGTCTCAGTAAAAAAAAAAAAAAAACTTCTCTAGGCTGAGAGTGCTGTACCTGGCGGTGCAGTGGCTGCTGCTGGTTCCTCAGGTGAGGTAAACAAAATCTGTGCTTGTGTTAATTGCTTGGACAAAGATAGCTCTACAGCTGAGTTCTTTTAAAGTAAATTTACCTCTAAGGGAAAACCAATTCAATCTGAGAAAGTTGAGCAACAAGTATGCTTTGTTATTTTTTTTTTAATTTTTACTTCAGTCTCTTATTTTACAATAAGATATTTTTTTAAATTATTTTCTTGTCTGTATTCCCACTGTGGTTTATCGATAGGAAATATTTATGTTAGGTTCATCCACAGAACATTTATATTAGGTTCTTTGATGGGTTTGTTGTTTGTGTTACAAAGCTGATATAGCCGTGTGGTTTTAGCATTTCTGCATGCTTTCTTCTGCCAAATGTAGAAGTAAAATAATGGTTTGAGAGTATCTGAAATCTGCAAAGTCCTACGTAGCAGTTTCCATGACTGCTGCTTCTCAGTTGACTTGTTCTTTTTTTCGTGGTGGAAAATCTACCTGTTGGAAAGAGTTCCTGACCATGTTGAGTGTTGGTTTGGAAAACTTATTTTCTCTCCCTAAGACTGGAATTTCTCAATGAATCTGGCACATGGCGGTGTCTTGTCTACTGTTATTTTTTTATAACTGATCATAATGGCAGGTACTTGACTCACTTATAGTTTTGGGGTTTTTGTTCATTAGTAAATGAAGAACATTTGTAAGCAGTTTTTTTTTCTTCAGTAATACTTCTGTTGCTGATGCCATTAAAATACTTGAAGTAAGAAATTACATTTCAGGTTGTAAAGTTTTATATTCATTTTCACTGAAAGCGCTCAAAGGCATAAAATTAAGCATGTTGAAATTTGGGGCTTTAGTTCACCATTCCCAATTGGATAGAATTCTTGGTGCTTCAGTTTGCCACATGCAGGCACGTGGAACTTAGAGAGTGTGGCATAAGGTTTCAATGGGAGAAAGAACTGCAGAAACTGGAAGAAAGTTTGTTAAGAACCTGCTTTCCTGGAAATAGCCCCAAATAAAAATACTGACTACCCTTTCAGTTCCCTTCTCTATTCAGTTTAAATACTAATTGCTGTGGTGTGCTTCTTAAAAAAACTAAATGCCAAAGCAGTAAGGGAGTTTTAAGTCCAGTTTAAGTCCTTCTATAGTCTATCCATGTTGGTTCATACTGTTCCAAAAACACTTCAGTGAAAGTTCTTGCAAGTCACGATGAAGTCTAATACCAAGGTGAAGGTGCTAATTGATAGATTTGAAGTTTTATCTTAAAGCAAGATCAGTTAGGAAGTGTTTGTTAGTTTTGCTGCTTAGTGGAAAAAAAAATCATGTATAAATAAAGATAATTGTTAAATTTTTAAATTTTCCTACAATATGGAAATTTTATGTCAGGAATTTTACTTTTTTTTAAAAAAAAAAGCTTATTTTTAGCAGCATTTAGATAGTGCTCGTGTATATGCTTTGCCTGTAATTTACTATCTTAAAATTATAATGTTAATCTGAACAGGAAATTTTAATTTTGGAAATAACTTTCCAGTGACATTGCGTAATTTGCACTATTTAAAAACTTGCATTTCTAAAGTGTTGAGTAAAATCATTGTAGATACTGTAGAGCTTGGTTGGTTTCGTTTTTTTAATTCTGGAGCTCACTCTTTTTTTTTTAATGTTTGCTTTTAAAAAAAAGTCAATAATCAAATATGTTCAGACTAATTAACACCTGCTCTGTTTTTCTGTCATTTTTTTTCAACTTAAGCAAGTTCTGTATTAAGAATGTGGCTGGTTGAACAGAAGAAATCCCCCCTGCAAGAATGGTGATATAATGGAAAGAAACTGACAGAAGAATTAGAAATATAGTGGATGTGCTAGAGCTAAGTTTATGGACGTTAAGAAGAAAGAAAAAAAAATTAAGTTGTGCTTCTTATCCATTGACTTGAATTTTGGAAAAGTCATAAAATTTTGTCACCATTGAATGTTCTTTGTAAGCAGATTAGACAAATACAGCTTTTTTATCTTTTGTTGCTGTCAGGTGACAGCCAACTCTTCCTTTCCTATTTGTTCAGTTATTTTTAACAGTAGATTGTTCATTTGGTGCACATTCTGTGGTGAAAATTTATTAAAATGTGTCCCACAGCAGCAAACAAGCTGGAGACTGAACACACCTGTGCTTTAGAAGCTCCACTTGAAACTTGGAGAAATTTTTTTTTTTGAGCTCCTGATAACATCGTATTTCTGTAATCTTTCAAAGTTTAGTGGTTTTCTACCAGTGTTACTGTGCTATTTGTCTAAACAGATAAAACTTTGTATCTGTTTAGATAGATAGAACTCCAGATTGGTTGTCTTCATTCTAATGGGATGCCTCTTCCTGCTCTCTGCAAGAATTTCTGTGATTTCTAATAAAGCCCTTCAAGAAATACAAGATTTTGCACGTGAGCAATCTCGCTGAAGGAAGTGTGCATACTGCAAGCAGCTGTTATTACATTAACTATGAATGTGTCTTGTACTTGCTTCGTGAACCTCTTCAGTTAATTTGAGTAAAAATAAAGAAAGAAATGATGGGGGAAGTCTGTTTAGCTATTGTATTCCACCTCTCCTGCAGTGGCAGTCTGCCACCTCTGTGGATAGGAAGGAATATTGCTTTCCATACCTTTTGATATACAGGCATGACAGTATCTCAGGCATTCTTTCTTTGCTTGGAGAGTGCTGTGATTGCCCTGTGGTTTCATTTTTTCTGTTTTGTGTTTTGGTTTTTTTTTTTTTTAATCAAGCTTAGTAAGTTCAAATGTGGAGCTGGGAAGACTGCTCTTTCCGAAAACAAATTCCATTTCATCTTCCATATGTGATAAAGGTGTGACTACAGAACCCTTCCAGAAGAGGCATGATTTCAAGCCTCAGTGAGAAGAATAATTTATAATTTCAAGAAGTTTATTGCTGAAGCTGCTTTTTCCTTTTTTTTTGTTTTTTCCTTTTATTTGGAACAGTATCATTGAGAAATATATGAAGCTTGCTGATGTTGGTAACTTAAAATATCTTCAAGATAGCACAACTTCTGTGTTGCTTTTTTTGTAGAAGCTTGTTTTATATACTAATGACATATTTATAAAAGAACAGCTAGTTAAGGGGTCAGTTTTATTTTTAGTATAAAGTGACAGAACATGGTATAAAGCAAAAATTACTTAACTTCTCTGGTGAGGTTCAGGGGAAGTTGGTAGATCCCTGTTCAAACATAATATTTTCTCATAAATGAGTTGTCACTAAATTATTTTGTCTAGTGCATGCAGGTAATACTAAACTGATGGCTTTTTCTTTACTTTTATTTTTGTCCCCTTACAAAATTGGACTTAATTTATTTTTTGAGTTTGGGCAGGAGTTTTTAGCAGGATTTTTGTCAAGTCTGAACTATTATTTTGCTGGCTTAGTGATATTGTTAGACTATTTGTTGCCCTGAACATTTTCCCTGGGGTGTTACAGGTATTTCTTCTTAACAAGGTTAAATGAATTTCAGATGAAATTTCAGGGTGATCTAATTATTTTTTTCTTCCCATGTCTTGCTGTAGAACACCTAATTTAAGCTTATTCAGGTCTTTTTATTTAGTGTCTCGCTTTAAATTTTGATGGCCTTCCTGTCATACTCTGAAATGGTAAGCTGTGAGATGAAGTAAGGCATGACAGAAGAGTCATAAAAAAAGAACAATTTTGTCTTTTTTTCTTTTTTTCTCCCCATTGTTAATTATTGTACCCTCTCATAGTAAGTGGAAAACTGAAATAATAATTAAAGACTTGCAATTCTATTCTGTATAGAAGTGTTGAAAGCTTTCAAAATAATAATTACATTGGAAAGCAGCATTTCTTCTGAATGATGTGATGAAGATAAACAGTAGATGCAAGTTGAATCGGTTGTAGCAGTGGGGATGAACTGCATTGACACGCGGAGCTGGATCATGTCAAGCTATTGATAGTTGTTCAGTGACTGGATTTGTGATTACAAGTTAATTGGGGGTGGGCAGGGGGAGATACCCTTTCCATACTGCTTTGTTTCATGTTGCTCTTTCTGGGCAGAGAGAAGGTAGAAAAGATAAAAAAAAATAGTCTGCAATGGTTTCTTTAAATGCTTCTAGCTGAACATCTTCTTATCCAGAGTCAGTAAATGAAGCTGCAGTTTTTAGATCTTGTGTTCAGCTACAATGATTTCTTTGGCTACAAGTTACACTTCTTGATGAATCATTAATCCCATTTCCCAGTACATACATGAAGAAACTGCTGCATCTTATTCTGAGGAAGCACACTGTTATGATTGAGATTTATTTTTATTTAGGTGGGTTTTCTGGTGTGTTTTTTATTTGTGTTGTGGGGGTTTTGTTTGCTTTTTTTTTAGTTTTGCTGTGGGGAAAAGTGTTATTGACAGCCATAGCATTTGTTTTGAAAGGGAAGCCTGATATGAAGAATACTGGGAAATTAGCTGATTGTTTCTTCCTACAGGCTGTAGTGACAGCAGACCTAGATAGTTTGACATGGTCACAGTGACTATCTGCCTGTAAGTTTGTAAGGGTGAAAGTAGTGGCTGGACAGTTGTATAGTTTAGCAGAAGGTATTAAAATACATAATGTTTTTGTAAGATAGTTGTGGGATGAGAAACTTGAGTTTAAGAAATGCAGTCTTATTTGTGCCTCTTAAATGATTTAGGATCTTTATAACAGAAAGGTGATAAAACGTTGATTATCCAGAGAAAAATCTTTCTTTTCTCTCAAGCAGTAGTTAGTTAAATTCTGTGATAATGATGGAGCTGAGATCAGAATATCTAGATTGCTTAAAGACTAGTACAGTATAGAGAGATTTTAATGCTTTGGATAATAGAGGTGTCTATTTTCTCTCATTAAAGATGATGTACTAGGAAGGAATGTTAACTGTTTAATTTTCTCATTCATATTGCAGAATGGATATAAATTGTTGATGCAGAACAATTGGGTCTGTCTGTGACAGACTAAAATATAGCTTGCTAATTATTGCCTTATAGTAGGAAGTTCAAGAGGAAAATTTTGTAAAATCTCCCTTTGACTCCTGGAAGCTCTGAATCTCTCAATTCCCTGCCTGTAGTCTTGCAGATAAAAATCTTACTGGGTACTTTTTCAGTGTCATCCACAAGTCCTTAAACTCTTGCAGATTATTGTGATTCCCTTAGTCTCTCCTTTTGAAGCTCTGTAGGAGATATAACTAGGTGATCTATCTTGCATCAGAAGATGAGATGTAATTGCCTGCCAATGACAGACGCAGTATGCAACTGCTAACAGGTAATCTCTCTTGAGCTGCAGTCTCTACATCTACAGTTACTTTGTTTGAGGAAGTTTGAAATGTGTAAGAACTTATTCTGTCACCTCTGTCACTGCAGTTTTAAAGTTGTATGTTTGGGAGTGTGGCCCCTGAAGAAACAGATAGTTCTAAAAGGACTTGATCTAGGTGAAATGATGTAAGTTTGCTTTTTGGCAACTTAATACAGGTTCATTGTGATGACTGATCCTACTAGAAACTCTATGGGTGGTGTCATAAGATGCTTCAGTTGAATAGATAAGGACACTAAGTTAACTTTTACATTGTATGGGAGTGATTGGGTCCTTGGTATTTTTGGCACCTCCCAGCACTTCTACATTGTGGTATCTGGTTTTTGTTTTGTTCGAGTTTCCAAAGTTTTTGTTCAAGAATTGACTTTTAAATGCAAAAAAAAAACCCCCATGGACAACACATTGTCCTCATGGAACAACACGTTATCCTCATGAAGGGAGTGACTGAGGAGGGTGAATTTTTTGTCCTTTATTAAAAGTTGCTTTCTAATGCTGAATGATGTCACGTTAAATGTTCTTCTGTAGTTCTGATCACTTTTACTAGGGAGGGAAGTGAAAGTAATTCCCTGAGAAACTGGTAATTTTTGTAGGGGATGAAGTATAAAAGGAAGAATTAAGGAGGCTATCAAACAATGATAAGTACAAAACCAGAGGTGAGCTAGTTTAAAAAAAATGTTAGTGCTTCTAAAAGGAAATGTGTTTTTTTTGTAGTGAACAGTAAATTTCAAGTGTAAAAAATAAAAATACCAAATAAAACTTGTTAATATTTCAGTGTGCACACATCCCCTTGTTTCAGTGCCAGTCAGGTAGCTAGTTCAGTAGATAGCTGACTTCGTAATCTAGACCTGATTACATGATCCATGTGTCACAGCCTTCAAATTTGGCCTTCATTTGGTAGGCCTATAGGTGAAATTCTCCATGTGTCCCATGTGCTTTTTATTGAGGTATATGGTAGTAAGAGGTCTCTCAAGTTCCATTTTCAGTGGAATTATTGTCTTGAATGCAAGGACAACATCCTTTGAAAAGAACTTCAGTCCAAAGTACTGAAGAATTTTAACTGTAAAACAAAAGGTAAATCTGGACGTGGGCAGAGTAAGAAATAAATTCAGAAAAACACTATGAGGACAGGCAGGAGGAGAAGTGATGCAGATAAAAATGTAACGCTTAAGGGTGGGAACTATGCATTTTTTCAGTAAGAATTTTGCACATTTTTTGTGGTTACACATGTATATGGCATATGGTTCTGTAGGTTTTTTTTTAATTTAGTTGAGCTCTCTATAAATGCTATAGACTATAAAATGTGAGAAAATCCTAAGCTGCTCTTTGTTTGCTTATTTTCCTAGTTTTTCTCTTTGTGCATTATCTGAAACAAAACCCCCTCCTGTCTTTTATTGGATTGCTTCAAACTGCCCTATTATATATTTTGTTTTATATGGATTAAGTTGTATGAAGGAAAGCGGGATAACAATGAGGAAGAAAAATAATTTGTGTATATCTATGTGCATGTATTATGTGAGTAAGTATGTGCATAGATTATTTTTTTTTGACTGGAATTCTTTGGCCATTCTGTTGAACTGAGAGTGTCTTAGTAATAATGTATAGAATTGGGATATTCGGTATCGAGAAGTGCATAGTTACTATTTCAGGGGGGAAATCACAGTTATTGGTGTCAGTACTTTAATATATTTGTGCTAATTAGTTTTTAGTGTATCTATTTATCTTACTAAAAAATCTGAAAGGGGAGGAGGGTAGCTTTGAAAACACAGTAAAACACTGAGAATTCAGTAAGCTCATTGTTAGAACGTAGACACATATACAGTTTTAAAGATTTTTTTTTTTAAAAAAAAAGTTGTTTTATAAAATAGTTTCTTGCACTTTACCTGCTGGCTTTTCAATTTGGTAGATAACATCTGAACTCCAGCAGAGTTTTATAATCCCCACGTGCTTAAATATACTAAATGTTCTTTTTCCATTAAGGTTAATGTTCGTGAAGAAATTGAAGAGTTTTTTCCAAGAATGTGGAAGATAAATCAAGATAAAAGAAGGCTAATGAAAAGTATTAAAGATCAGAAAATTAAAATTGAATGGGGGAAAAAATTGAACAGAAGATTGGTCAGATAGAAGCACTTGAATGTTTTTTTAAGGCTATAATGAATTGTTTGAATTGGGGAAGAATACACGAAGTATGAAAAATGAAAAACTCAATGAAGAATGAAGAAAAGTAGAAAGCAAGAGTGAAGTAGAATTAAAAGAATCTGGAAGAATGAATGGGTCCTAGGTTAAGTAAATGTATGGTTTATGTTCCAGTGTCTGTATGATCAAGTTGTAGATGAATTTGCATGATTACTTAGTTAATAGAGAATTGGTGATCTGGTTCAAGCAGGGACCTATTTGAGGAAAGCATACAATATTAACAGTGGGTTAGCAAAATGAAATTTGTTTTGGAGGGTATTGCCTAACCATTTGTTTTTCAGGAGCAATCAATATAATAGAATTACTGTACTTTAAATGTTAGGAGTTAGGCATTTATACAACCAATACCATTTTTAATACTGTCTTTTTTGTTAGGAGTCTCGCTCCCAGTCAAAATCTCCAGCTGGGAGTCCTGCTCGTGTAAAATCGGAGAGCAGGTCAGGATCTCGCAGTCCATCGAGGGCTTCCAAACATTCGGAATCGCACTCTAGGTCAAGATCAAAATCAAGGTACGTCCAGGAAGTTATTCATGCAGTTTCACTTCTTTGCAGACCTCTAGCCAATGATAAACTCGGTTTTAAACAAGCATCGTTTCACCAAAGTTGCATGATTTCATATGGGCATTATAACCTAACAACAGGTAGTTAGTTATCTGCTAAACACTGCAAGAAGAGAAGCTATAATATTAAGCTGAATTTTGGGAATTCAGAGCACAGTAAGTCTTTTTCAGCTGCCCTGGTATAAAGTATATAAATAAGGAAGATGGATTGATTACTGATCTCTCCCAAGAAATGGAGAGGAGGAACATAATACTATGCAATTCCTCTTCCCCCTCCAGAGCTACAAATCCCATTTTCTAGTTTTTCTCTTCGTTGACGAAAGAAGGATTCGGTAGCTCTCCCACTTTCACCAGTATCATCGTACAAAGGAAGAGAGAAGATAGGTAGTATAAGCCAGGTAATATTTATGACAAGCAAGCTCCCTCAGAACTGAGAGCTATAAAACTCTGCCTCTGTACATGCACACGTGGGCAGGAAGGAGCAGAGAGCACTTGAGGAGTGCTTGAGCAGGGCTTTTTTTTTTTGATCTTGAAGAATTTTCAAGCCTAGGTGAGCTTCATTTGTAGATACTCCAGCACTGTGGTGCTGCTAGATCTTTCCATTTTTCAGCCAAGATAGTATTTTAGAGTGTGGCATGTCTGGTTTCTGTATCATTGTGGAATTGTTAAACTATTTTAATTGTAGAGAGCTTCTTAAGAAAAGATTTTTCTCTAGGAAATGTAAGGCTTACAATTCAATACATTATATGCATATGGCCTAACTAAAAGCTTTCTCTTTGTTGAAGATCCAGGTCCAGAAGACATTCGCACAGACGTTACACTCGTTCCAGATCCCATTCCCATTCTCATTCCCATAGGAGACGTTCTCGAAGCAGATCATACACACCAGAATACCGCCGTCGAAGGAGCCGTAGTCATTCTCCCATGTCCAACAGGAGAAGGCACACTGGCAGCAGAGTACGTCATGTTCATCAAGGCTGAGTATCAACAAAACCATTGCTGCCTTCATCAGTGTAGTCCAGGGTACTTGCTGTCTTGTCACTGGAAGATACAGCGGTTGTGGGTGAGGCAGCAACCTCTGTACTTAGAGCTGGCCACCTATTTCTTGGGCCTGCAACTGGCAGGGTAGCTGTAGAAATTCATTGAAAACCACACCATTGTGAGTGACATTGCTTCTCTCTGCCCTAAAAGTCAAACCCTTCTCAGTTGCTCTTTGTTACAGTCCAAGTATCTATATCCCCTACAAAACAGAGGTCCTTTCTGTGCATGTTTGCAACCTGATGGTATTAAGATTGACTAGAGGAGCCAAAGAAGAAAATTTTCAAGTGTTTATTTGCTTATAATATACAGCATGTTACGTTGGCGGTTGCTTGTGAGTTTGTATACCTGAATAATTCATTTGGTTTAACTTGAAGAAATAAACTCATGTGTTATCAGCTGATGTGTAAATCTTAATAGACTAGGAAAATTTACAGTTATGAAAAGGATCAGTAAGCCTCTCAAAATGGAAATGAGAAGTACCTCTGTATGGACAGGAGGGAAGTATAGGTACACCAACCCAGATCTAAGGTGCTAATGACCCTAGGTCATTCTGAGAGATTTCTCCCAGGCCTTCCTTACAGTCCCTTTCAGCACCTCAGCTTCTGGTTCCACATCACTTCATGCTTATCTAAAGGAGACACACGGGTCTCCCTCTTCTTGGTGAGGACCAGCGTACTTTTCTGATCTTTTTAGTTTTAAATGGGTTTAATTACTCTGATTTTTCTACTAAACCAGTCAAAAAGAGTACGGTTTAGGGTTTTTTGCACACTTACCTTGGTGTGAAGCAGCTCACCAGGACCAGATAATACCAGGGTGAGAAAGAAGACAAGAATGTGTGGGAAAAGGCAAGACTGCAGCAGTGCTAATGTGCAGTGGCTAAAGTTGTTGCAAAGCAATGTTCATAGTTAGGCTTTTTTGTGGGTTTTTGCCAATGTGTAATCATGATGTAGTAAATATGAATCTAACGTCTTGAAAAACTGGCAGGTTTTCTTCAGACTAAAATTTTTAATAATTGATACGTTTTGATATGAGAAAATGTAACTTGTTTTTTTATAAACTTAATCGGAGTTGAACATCTGTCTTGCCAGGCTAATCCAGATCCTAATACGTGTCTTGGAGTGTTTGGTCTCAGTTTATATACTACTGAGAGAGATCTGCGTGAAGTCTTTTCCCGTTACGGACCTTTGACTGGTGTCAATGTTGTTTATGATCAACGGACTGGACGATCAAGAGGATTTGCTTTCGTTTATTTTGAGAGAATTGATGATTCCAAAGAGGTAAATCCATGCTTTATTACTTTTAACAGGTGTACTCTTTGTGCATTATCTTCACAAATATCTCTGCGGGGGAAAAAAAAAAGGCCCAAAATGTTGTTTGAGTGTGAGCAGATTCTCACAGTGAGACTAATTTAAAATATTTTCTTTGAACAACACGGCACTTTTAAACAGATGAAACACTTTAGTTCAATGCTCAGATGCTTGAGAAAATTTTAAGTACAAACTGTCTATTGAATCACTGCTGAACATTTTGCTTTGATTTTAGTCTGTTTCTTCAAAATCAAAGTAAATATTTAGGCAGACCTAGAAGCCTCCTAGTATCTCTGAAATACTTAAAAAGTTAACTTTTGAAATTAGGTTTCTGTATCTATCAAAATTCTGAAGATTCTCTTCCCATTTTCTTCTCTAAAAGCATGTAATTTGAAAAGTAGAAGTTTGTGGTGATTTGTGCCTCGGTCAGTGACCTTGCCAGTTATGCAGATAGAATTGATCTGTAAGGAAAGAATCAATATGAACAGCACCTTGTATTATGGCTCACCACGTTAAGCAGTACTTCTTTACTTGTGTGAGGATACCTTGAACTGTACTTAAATTTACTGACATTTGTAGATTAAATTTCTGTTAAACACTATTTTTTTTTCTAAGCCTACACTGTGGCATATCTTTCTTATGGACAAACTGAGTCACAAACTTCGAGCATCTTGTTTATGGACAGATCTTGTCTTGGGCAGATGCTTCAGATTTTGCTATTTGTCTGTTTACATTAGACAGGTACATTAATAATGCCTGGATTTGATGCTTCTCACTTAGCATTGAAGGGAGGGGGGGTGACAGCTGTGGAACCTACTATCAGTAGTTGAAAAATGAAGACTGATGCTAGTTGATATTTTAATGAGAAAAAACCTGTTTCATGGATGAGTTGGTCGGACTAAACTCAGTTCTAATCTTTGAATTCTGGTATGATGCAACAGAGTCAGTTTATGGGAAGAGTAGGGTTTGTAGGTGTATATATGTGTGGTTGTTAGAGGTTCTAGGCCTAAGTAAAAGGACACAAAACTTCCTTTACTGTCCCTTTTGTATTTTCCTACTATCACTTTGACAGGTTGAGGGAGCACTTAATGGAGTGGTTAATGGTAAATTTAGCTTTCGTGGCCTACTCTAACTTAGCTTTTTGTTTCTTTGTACTCCTGAGTTGAAAATGTTACTGTTTTGTAGAACATTTCATGTCCAAAATACTTGCACAGTATTTCATGTCACATTCATGTTGATTTCAAGACTTCATAGGCCTTTAGAAGTAGGGTTTTCCCCTAGTTGCCATGAGCAATGGTCATGCATGACACCATGCATTTCCTCAAATGTTCCGTGTAAATAGCATGAAGTCATTTGTTTAGTATAAAGCCGTTTTGGCAGATACTGTGAAACTGGAATGCAAAGACAAAAAATGGTCTATTACTTGCAGTCAGAAATACAGAAATAAACATGGCACCTTAAGCAGGAACTTGAACAAAATGGGTTTAATTACATTCCCAATTATCTATCCTGAATGGGCTGGTGTGTGAAAAGGGGGAAAAGATGCAAAACCTCCCAACACTTGGAATTTACATAACTGAAATACTTTGGCAAAGAGGACAGAAGAAAAACTTGTTTATTTGACTTGATTTCATGGGCCTGAGGACAGATTTGAAGATGGCAGTAAGTGACAGCTAGTGTAGAAAAAGAAAATAGAGCTATAGGCGTGAAACTCTGACAGACCCTGTAGGAGAACCCTGAAGGACATGAAGTAATTCTCAGTGTGGAAGATAGATGAAATCTGAAAAGTTAAGTGTGCATAAAAGCAATGACACTTAAATTGCTATTGTTCTGAGTAAATACCTTTAATCTTATTAAAAAAAAAAAAAGGAAAAAACCCCCAACACCCTGTGCCTCCAAATTAAGAGACTGTAAAACTATAGATGAGATGTTGAACTAAATTCCAGCCCTCTTAAAGTATAGATGGGTTGAATACATGTAGAGCTCTAGGAAAAAAATTAAAGTTTTCCCATTATCTTCATTATTGCACTTCCAAGAGAGGTAACACTGGTAAGCCTGTCAGCTGACAGGCTCTCAAACACTGCTAATATTAAAATTTAACACCAAATGAAATAAGACTAGTTCTGTTTAAACTTCTATAACTTGGTTTAAGATAGGTCAGTATTAGTATTGTGCATTCTATTGCAACTTAAATCCCTCAAGATGTTTGTCCTTGCTGGTTACCATTCTTCCATATTGGATCAGTTACTGAGCTCATTAAAATGTTGCAGTCAAGGTTCTGAAACAAAGTCATGCAATGTTTCTAGCTTCCCATAGTGGTAAAGGTTTTCTGAGTTGTTAGCTGGCTCAACGTGGTGGAAATCCATAGACAATGTGAAATGGAGTGTGTTTTAGAGGTGAGACTTTGCAGTGTCCTAAAAATAACAAGGGGCAGCAGTAAAGTTTCTTTTTAAGCTGTTTTAGACTTTCAGAACTTCAGATTGATTATGGCACCGTGGCAGCCTTGTTGTTAGCTGTTCATGATCATCTTGGTTATAAAGATGAGCAGAGATTGAGCTTTTGGTAACTGCTAGGTAGAGCAGCTCTCAGAGCACCACAGTAGCTTCAGACATTCCACCTTAACAGGATGGGGAAGGAAATGGCTCTGGGTAATCCTGCTTCAGCAGGGGAGTTGGACTAGATGATCTCTATGGTCCCTTCCCACTCTAAAAATTCAGTGAAATGTTGGGTGCATGTATTCATTCTAAAGCAGATTTCTCCTGTTTTGAAACTGCTGAAATCGAGATGAAACTTTGTGGTCTGACAGAATGTTCCTTTTCCATCAAGTGTCTTTATTGCAGTGGTCTAGTGTTAGCAAGGTGAGACTTGACTAGATTGTTATATTCTAACCCATATTAAAGATGTTTGTGGACCCTGTCTTAGTTCAAGATGTGATAGTAGACAACAAATGTTGAGGATTGACAGATGTTTGTACACTAAACCTGAGCTTTTGTGTGCTAGTGTGCATTTTGGTGTCCTTGTTCAAAGCCTGTTTTTCTAAAAAAAGGCTATTCTTTTATGGGTGTAGTGGTTTGTATTTTTTTGTGATGTTACATTTTTGTTCTTTATCAAAAAAAAAACTTTTTGAAGTAATACTTGATATTGCTTTTTGCCTTGAGTGTTTCAGTGTCTTACGTTGGCCACCCTTCTGCTCAGTCTTCAGAACTACGTGCAATATTATGCAAAGGAAAAGCTCTGTAAGATCTTTCACAAGATTAGCATTCTTTATTGTATAGTTCTCAGTATTGGCAATGCTGGTACAGAAGCAGTATTGTAATTTTTGCTAAATTGTGGAGGGTATTCATCTGCCCATCACATCAGGATTTTCCTCCTGTGTTTAGAGGAACACAAACTTTTATGTACTGGGATGTGGGGGGGCGGAATACAGGAAGGGTGTTTTTCAGGGTTAACAATAAAATGAGAGAATTCTGAGTAAAAAGTGCTGGCTGTTCTAAGGAGATAATTCTTACTACAGTTACCAGGGGTTTCATGTGCCACTGGCCAGCTTTTCAGTAACTCAGAATGTGAAGTATTAGTTGTATAATCAGAGACTACTGTCAACATACATGTGTCTGTAGCAAGAACTCAGCTGAGAAGTGTAAGCTACAACAGCTGTTGGCAATACAGAATTTTGTTTTCTAATGCTAGTTAAATACTCGTTATAGTTTTGACCATCTTTCAGAAGAGTTTTCCAAAGTAGTATTCATTAGCAATTAAGACAAATTTTATACAGGCAAACTGAACTATTAACATAATTCAGTTGCCAAAGACCGGAATAATAACATGGTTTTTCATTTTAATTTTCAAGGCATTTAATCTGTGGTGCAAGCAGACCAGTTTAGAAGCATTATTACTGACCAAAACTTCTCACATAGCTTGCTGAAGAAATGTTTTAAGTATTTGTTTGTGGTATCAAATGGGACCCTTGATAGAACAGAAGAGAACACAAGGAGGTCTCAGATGTTTGGAATTACAAGTTACAGACTTCTGGAGACTCTGAAATACTATGAAATTGCTAGTACTTGCAGAAGCATATCCAGTTACTCATTCTGGTTCACTAAAATGGTGTATTTCTTGACTCTGAAATTCACTTTTTAAAGTATGCTTTAAAGAGAATACATCTAAGCAATAGATGTTTAAACTCAGAAATTTGTATATAAGAAATCACTGACAATATTCTAGTAAAAATTTTAAAAACAAAACCTCAGCCTAGAGGATATAAATTGACTTGTGTTCAAAGGTGAAATGGACACTTGAATTCAACTTGGCAGACTGCAGTAAGTGTAAAAAGCTGGGTTTCTTAAATTCTTTTCTCATCCCATCAGATTTCTTATTTTTGTTTTCAGAATGTCCTTTCAGATGTCCTCATTAAATCCCAACCTGAACTACTGATCCCAGGATACTGGGGTGGGGAGGAAAGCTAATCCATTATGTCTGTTCATCCTATGCTGTACTTGTGATACAGTGGAGATGTTTTTATTGGTGGCATTAAGTACAATTTGGGAAGGGCTTCAGGTAAAAAACAAGCCAGAAACCCTCAATAAAATTTAGGCTGGGGGAGGGAGGAGGCAGTATCTTAAATAGTTATTACGTTTTCAAATTGAGTCACAACATAAATGGCTCATGTTGGACTATTTGAGTGTATTCAATCTGTACTTCACTTATTGAAGTAATTCAAAGCAGCTGGGTACAGTTGAAATGAAGGCTTGATGATCTTCTGTACAGTACAAATAGTCTCTTAAACTTCACAGTAGAAATACAAAGTGTTTGTGACAAAGGGACTCTGCCAAGTCCCTTCTCCCTCCTCTTCCCCACACCCTTTCCCCAGTGACCACTGGGATGGCAGAGATTTTCCACATTGTTTCTTTGTCCAGCCTGACCTTTGTGGTATTACCGAGAAGGAAAGATTATTTAATTTGTTAATTATTAACTATTTTAAGAATTCTTAATAGCTTAACTACTACCTGTCACCTGTGTAAGCTTGTGCATGCACTTTAAAGTTCAGTTTGTCCAAACTTGTTTTGCTCTACCTAAATTCTAGTATATGGAGAAAACACCACATGCTGTAATAATTATCAAAAGAAATTGAAATCTGTTAAATTTAATGTTTGCTTTTTTTCTGACTGTTTTGAGCCACTGGAACTCCTGGAGCCGTGCTGTAGTTTGGGGGCTACTCATTTTGTCAAACTAGCACCTTAGAGATGATAATTTGAAGTAGTTTTGCTGTTAAGGATAGACTGCTGCAGCTTTCAAACTGTACTCAAAGACTGAATTATTACCTGTGCCATTCCCAATGCTCATTCTCTATGTTTTTTGACTGCAAACATAGAGATGTGTGTTCTGGCCTATGAAGTCAATTTTTCCTTAGAATTTGCAACCAAAATTAATAGTGCATGTTTATAGGAATCCTGTTGGCTTGCTTGCTTACTGTCATCTCACAAAAGCCATGCAGGTCTTTTAACAACATTCAGACGTTTGGAAGAAAATCCAGGTTGAAATAAAAATGGACTGTTGACAGTTAAAGGCTCCAGAGAGGGTATTGTGTGTCTTAACCCCCCCAGTGTAATTTGATTTTTCTCTTCAAAATGTTTTATTTGATGGCCTGGAAAACACACTTCTATCTTTTAAACAGTATTTGAGAATGTCTTCTGCATTGTTAGAGTGAATGTGCAATTTTTTGCCCTTTGATACTCAAATGTTCTTAACATATTCATGCATTCCCAAAAACAGCAAGAAAAAGCAAACTGAAATTTGTTTTGAATGTGACATGATAGTCTAATAAAATTGTAAAATCCAAAACTCTTTTATAGACTGTGCGTTCATTCAAAGTTAAAACAAAAATGTCAGTGATTAGAATCACTAATATGTATTTACAGCTTTTGACAAAATAAACACTGTTGTATCACTTGTTCGAAACCAGGTTTCCAAATAGGGCTTTTGTTTATATTGCATCAATTATTACCAAATTTCAAATTAAGTACTTTGTTTCAAAGACTTGAGATGTGCACATTAGGAATGATGCAGAGTATTTGAAAACCTATTTTGAAGGAATTTCCAGGTACTAGTGAATGAATGTGAGTGATCCTGTCAATTATTGTTGGATTTAGTATGGCTTATTGTAGGTTTTGGCTTTTCTGCATTTGGGGGATGCAGTCAGAACCACGTAAGGCTTTCGTATGTCTGTATATCCATTAAAGATTGTTATTATAATTTTTTTTTAGTTGTCAGTTATTTCTGATGGCTGTTGAAAGCTAAGAAAATTAAATATTTTATATTGATAGGTCACTAGATGTTGTGACTGGGGTGTCTTGAGTTTCATGCAGACTAGGAACTTACCTTTATCTCCTGAAATGTAACATATGTAACAAATGTAACATATTTGGTACTTCCAAAACAAACAATCGGGTCTCAAAATCAACAATTCATCTGTGTTGCTGATGCATTCCCATTCTCTGTTATGGTCCATATGTCAAAGAAATCTTCCTCTTAAGGTGTTTGTTCTTCTAACTAAATAAGACACGTGTGCCAGATGTTCTGGGTTTGAGGTGGCTTCTTGTCTGCTAAGCTTATTACTCAGAAAGTTGTTGATTGGACATTAAAGTGCTATGAAGAAGGAAATTCCTTGCCTGCATTTCCAGAAAGATTCTTTTCATCATGAAGCTAATTTTTGGGGCAGCACTTGGCGGCCTTCATTTTTAGGTTTGTGCACACGTACATTCTTAGGATGTGTGCACAGATTTATTTTCATTTAAATCATCCTTGTGGAACAGGACTCTTAAGAAAAAAAAAAGCTAGGAAACTAAAGCTAAGGATGGTGCTTTGTTCACATACTTTAGTGTATGTTGAAAGATTTGCAATGCTCTTTAGTTCTGGTTTGCAGTTAGCTGAATGTATTTTAGTGTGGGAACAGAGCTCACTAGGTGGCGATAGAGTATAGATATAATCAGCATAATTAGAGCACTAAGTGTAGTTAAATAGGTTAGTGATAATTCAGTTACCATGTTAAGTAACATGGCCATCCCAGTTAAATCAGGGGAGTGTCAGGTTTATTGTTTCCTTCTCTGGAACTTGTATGTTAATTTAATCAGGCTCTTGTTAGAGAGCTGCAAGAAAGTTACATTTCTGAATGGTCGGTTGTTTCATTACTTAAAAAAAAAAAAAGAGAAAAAATGCTATGCTTACAGGCACCTTCATGTGTTGAGGTAGTGTCCTGCTCCTCACAGTTTAATAATGGTTATATTCTTTAATTCAAGATTGTGTGTCTTTTCCACATATGAAAAATAAAAATAACATATTTTGGGCTAAATTTTGTGCTTAATGTCATGAATTAAGTGTGTGTACTGGTATTTCAGAGATCCTAGAGCAGCTGGTGAAAGAATCAAAAAAAAAAAAAAATTTGCTTTGAAAATTTTAATAGCTTTTAAATCCAGAATTAACTGTCTGTTAAATTTCTAGTTGTGGCTTTGTGTGGGGTTTTTTTTTGGTGTTTGTTGTGTTGGGTTTTTTTTTTAAGTTAATGTTGTATCAATACAATCCTCAAAAGTGTGCTGTGTGCTCTTCCGAAAAACTTCTTTTCATGGGTTTGGAGTTTGTGTGGGAGGCCATTGTATTGATTGATTGTCAAAGAGCAGGGGCTGGGACCCCCCCAGCCAGCGTGTGCAGGGGCTTCTGGAGCAGGGACCCTCGCCGGCCGGGCTGTAGCGAGCTGCTATTGTGAGAGGGAGTGGGGAGGAAGGTTGTAATTAGGTCTCCATGTAGGCTGAACCCGCCATTTTACTAAGCTCTGCTGGAGTAGGTCCTTGTAAGGGAGATGGCAGGAGGCTGGGAGAGCATGAAATGGCAGCCGACGAGCAGTAATCCGGCCATATGCACCCTACAGGAAGCCACTGTTTCGCACGGCTTTTGAATCCACCCGTCCCCCCCGCCCCTGGGTCAGAGCCTGCAGTAGGAAAGATGCACTTTTCAGAAAAAAAGCTACTCTGACTTTGAGGTGACCTTTCTGATGGTTAGAAGATGAAAAGTGTAGAGAAAGTGGCTGCGTTGGTTGGTTAGCACCGTGCTCCTCTTAACAAGGGATTGCGCGTCACGTTTCTCCGGCACCCCAGTGGGGTCCTGTAACGCTGCCGGCAAACGGGCCAGGGACAGAGAGGAGCCATTCGCCACAGCGGGGCACTAGTAACCACTCGAAATAAAACAAGTTCAGGGCTTCTGTTTCTGATGGAAAAGAATGTGATTTGTGTATAGCCTTCTGCAGTTACCAGCAGGTTGTAGGTTTCATATCCCTGTTCCTTGTCTCTCCTGCAGGCAATGGAGCATGCAAACGGGATGGAGCTGGATGGCAGAAGGATTCGAGTGGATTACTCAATCACCAAGAGAGCACATACACCCACCCCAGGCATCTACATGGGCAGGCCAACACAGTAAGGAGCTCTCTTGTTTCCTGTAACGGGGCAAAAACGCCTTTAAACTGAATATTTGGAGACTGGTTGAAGAAATAGAGCTACGGAATATTTATCAGACAGTTACTAATCTAAAGAATGTGTTACTGTGGTTCAACTACACTATTAAATCCTTAAACTAAATAGTTTATTGTATCTTTATAAAAAAAAAGAAAAAAGTTATTTTTAAAAAAATATACCCAGCACAGTTAGTTAATGCACCCTTAATTTATTGAAATACTAAGGTGTCTTTTTGCCTTTAATTTGAATGGGAATTAAGCTCAAAACCCTAGAGGGTTTTCTGGGGTGGTTTTTTCTAAACATTGCATTTTCAGTTTGTAGCATAGTCTTAGACGTCTGATTTACAAGAACACTTACAAAAACTTTTAGATAATTTAAATGAAGAGGAAGAGCAGGTATCTGAAGTAATTTATTTTTTCTCTGTCTCTAATAGCAGTGGAGGAGGTGGTGGTGGAGGAGCAGGTCGTCGTCGTGACTCATATTACGATAGGGGGTATGACAGAGGATATGACAGATATGAAGAATATGACTACAGATACAGGTACGTAATTTTTATTTTATTTTTGTAGAACAGTGGTTTTGTTGGAAAAACTAAAAAGTTAGGTGACAAAAAATGTTAACTCAGTTTGTAGGGAGATGCATATGTGTTTGATGGGCCTTACTACATTAGGTTTTGTGGTATTAAAGCAGTTGTAATCTTAAGTGTTTATGTAATTCAGTTTTACAGTAAACAGTTGGGCAAGGGGTCTGTTTTGCTACCTGAAGGAGGTAGAGCATGTGCTCTACCTCGAGTGGACAGGAAGGAAACTCATTTCTCCATGCTGTGTGTAGAGCCAGGGCCAGCTGACACACAGTGTGGTTTAAAGGGGGCTTATTTGTAGATGGGATTTTTAATACTTGACACTTTATAACTGTCTCGTTGTTTTGAAAGTTATCTCATTTTGGGTAATGTTATTCAACATGAGTTGTAGGTATCTGTGAAAGCATTCCATGTGTTTGCAAGGCTAGTGAGACTTGATTAAATTATGTGTCTGGGAATATCTTAACGTTTTAAACACATCAAATACAGAAATATAAAAGCATTTGTTAAATAACTCTAAGTCACAGCCAAATAAAGCTGAAATCATTCATGCGGGCCAAGTCTTTCAGTGCTAAGGAGATGGTTCTGTTCTGTAGAAGTGATGTGAATAAGGCTTCTTTCATAATGGATGTTGTTGGGTTTCTTTTTTAATATCCTTTAAAGGAGACGATCACCATCACCTTATTATAGTCGATACCGATCACGATCAAGATCCCGTTCCTATAGTCCAAGTAAGTAAATACCAGTGAATAAATAAAACCTGGCTGGCTTGAACCTTGTTGTTACTGGTATTGATTGATGGGAATTCTGCATGTGAAAGCAGAAAAGCTGGGCACATAAAAGCTGAGTTGCTCTGTGTACAGGTAGTTTACAGTAATTGTGTTGTGTTCTTTTTTGTCAGGGCGCTACTGAAGGTGAGAAGAGTTACTGTTTGAAGACATGATTTTTAAATACAAAGTTCAGATCTTAGCTTCCTGACTGCTTTCCCTTCCTCCCTTGTCCTTCATCCAGCTCTTTTACAGATCTTTGGTTCATTTAGAATATACATATTTTCAGTTGAAGTATTCCTGTTTTCCATCCCTCTTTATTGTAATACTCTTAAATATTGTAATTGTTGTAGTTTTTGTGTAGTAAAACATCTTAAGTAAGATGAAATAGAGAATCCAAAGTGCTGATACATTTTGGAAGTCATTCCTATTTTGTTTTTAAAACAATTGGACTCCTGACTAATCAGAAGAAAGGGTTGATATTTTTAAAGCTTGCATGTCATAGGTAATATACACACTCAGATACTTTAATATAAACCTGCATTTCCAAGTAACTTGTTAGTCTTTCTGTTAAAATGTTTACCTATTACTTTGATAAACAAGTAACGACTTTGAGCCTTTTCTGTAATGACAAATTTACTTTGATAGTCATGAACCAGAGAGGTTGGGGGGGTTTTTGTTGTTTTTTTGTCAAGTAGTAGCTTTGAGTGTAGACTATTTGAACTAGAGCAAAATTTGGTATTTGACTGACTGGGAAGATAGATCCTTGTACACTCAAAATTAAGGCTGTGTTTTATAGATAAAGTTTCTGGGCTGCTACACAGTGGATAACATTTGAAGATAAAACTGTAAAAACCCTGGGGGTTTTATTGTACTTGTTGAATATTTCCCTTTAATTGGTGCAGGACAAAAAATATTTATTGAACGTAGCAATTAGTTATATAATTTGCTGTTCATGTAGACAACAACAGAAACCATTGCTGTTTGGGTATTGCAATAATGATGAAGCAAGTTTTGTTTCCAGTCCTTTTTTTGGAATTTCGAAAGTATGGATGGAAAAACCTACAACTATGTGTAAACCTTTATTTTTATTTTTTTTTTTCCCCCCATCAATAAAAGTTAATTCCACTGCGATGTGGCTTCGTGTCTTTTGTTGTGCTTTGGAATATGGGTTAAGTAAGACTCAATACTGCTACGTTGGGTAATAAAGTTGGCATTTATCTGTCTTTGCAGGAACTTTGTCTTCCCTGAGAAGGGGCGTGCGTTGATCTGGGATGGCAAAGCAGAGCGGGTGGTCCAGCTTTCTCCTCTGCCATCTCTGGCACTTGCTGGAGCTGTGGCGAGCTGGCTGAAGGAGAGGAACACTGGTGACTTTGTTTAGATTTCTGGCAAGTTTTGCCCTCTAAAAAAAAAACCATGTGGCTGGTTGAATGTTAGCGTTGGCACAGCAAAAGGAATTGGGCTACAAAGCCCCCGCAGCAAAAATAATTTCATCTCAATTGTCAAGGAATGCCACCAAAGGAGTTGGTCATCATTTTAAGAGGCTATGCCTATGAAACATAATGGTGTTAACTATTTCCAAATGGCAGTGCCAGGAACTATTTACAAATAATTAAACATAAACACACTGCTCTTTTAAGCATAGAATGGTTAGAGTTGGAAGAGACCCTAAAGATCATCCAGTTCCAACCCCTCTGCCATGGGTCCCACCAGACCAGGTTGCTCCAAGCCCCATCCAGCCTGGCCTTGAACCCCTCCAGGGATGAGGCATCCACAGCTTCTCTGGGCAACCTCTTCCAGTGTCTCACCACCCTCACAGCAAAGAATTTCTTCCTGATATGTCTAATTGGTAAGATATGCCAGGAGAAACTGGTAACAAACCAAGTTCTAACTTCATGGTTATTACTCAGTGCTTTCTCTCCATTATGTTTTGTCCAAAAATTGTAGCAGAAAGCTCCTACTAAAATGAAAGCAAAGGACCTGAACCACTGCAGTTCAGCGTATTTGAACCTTCCGACTCTGATTTTAGTGGTGATAGAGATAAATTGGGAAGCGTTAAGAAAATTGTTCTATGTGAACCTAAAAGCTGAAGTCCAATGATGGAGACCTGTGGGTGTTTTCAGTTTGGGTTTTGTTCTTTCAAAATTCGGGGGTGCAGTGTGTGCAGGAATAGCGAGGAGGCGTTTGGGTGCAAAAGCAGGGAAAATGGGTGTAGGGCGTGTTCAGGGTCAGGGAATTGTGATACTGGGAAGTGAGAGGAAGGTGGCTCCTTCCTGCCAGGTCATGGTGTTTGTGGCCAGCAAATGCCAAGGGTGGAGAAGTTGTTCTTCAGGTAGAAAGCAGTGGCTCCACAATCCTGTTGTCTGGAAGCCAGAGCCAGGGAAGGAGTGAGTGTCCCAGTCCTCGCCTTGGAGATTGTTTCTTCCAACAGTTGGACCATCTTATTTGTCACAGGTCCAGCTGTGAGTGACAATGGTGGTGTGTGACCAGGTGTGTTCTGTGCCTTGTGGAGAGTGATGTGACACGGTCTGTGTGAAGAGCAGGTGGAGGTGGCAGTTCCTGCTGTACGGGGACGTACTTAATGTAGGAACACTGTTAGTTTTAGAAATGGTCATTTAATTCTATCAGCCCTGAAATAGGAAGGATAATTTGTGGCTGTTCTTTCATTCATGGTTTGGTTGGTTTGTTGGGCTGTGGTTTGGGGTTTTTTTTTTAATAGTTTTTTTTTTTTTTTACCAAGACCAGTTGGGCAGAGACCTCAGCATTAGCAGTTTTTCTGTGTCCTCCCAAGGATGGGAGCCCCGTCTCTGTTTCATTAGGAATGGATTTAGGAACCCGGTTTAGATAAGCTCCTGATTCAGTTTAGGAAAGAACATGACCTGGCTTACTCTCATGCTGTGTCTCTAAACACAGCTGACCAGATTAAATAACCTTCACAAGTCATTCCCCCATTTTCTTTACTTCCAGGTAAGGGTTTGGAAGCACAGTCAGGACTCTGATGGTAACTAAGGTTTTGCAACAAAGTAAAAATAACCAAAGTCACAAAACTTACCATACTAGCACAAAGTAACACTAAGCTCAAGTTCACAATTGAATTGCAGGGAGTATTTAAATACTGATTTAGGCAAAGCTGACAGGTTTTGGGGTATAGAATGCAGGGTAATGCTCGCTCTTAAGCGTGCTCTCTTCCCAAATGCTGCGGAGAAGTGGCCACGAGAAGTTCACAACAGCTGCTGCAGGGGCTGAGACTGTGTGTAATGGAAAATCTGCACCCCCTGACAACAGTCGAGAGCTATCTGTGCTGGTTGGATGTTGGGTCAAAATAGCTTCTGAGTACGTGTTCAGCCTGGAGAAGAGAAGGCTCTGGGGACATCTGAAAGCCCCTTCCAGTCGCTGAAGGGGGCTACAGGAGAGATGGGGAGGGATTCTATC